>CATIWQ010929440.1:0-16808 GCA_949673415.1 Euphorbia schlechtendalii | reverse complement strand
ATATATAAACAAAATTCATTTTAAACATATATGTAAATAAATATTTATTTGACTATCATTTAAGGTGTTCAATTAAATATTTTGTGGCATCCACATATTTAATACACATAATATAACACCAAATTTTAAGATTTTTTTGTGTCCATGGACACCACATTATACTATGGGAGTGTTTCTAATAACTTATAACTTATAACTTATGATTTAAAAGATACTTAAAAAAAATTTTAACTTAAAATTAAGTAGTCATGTGTTTCTCATTATCATTCCTTTTTTTAACTTAAAGTGGGGTGATGGTGAATTATATGGACAACCAATGAGAGTAAGAGTAAACTTACTTCACTAAAAGTTCAAAGCCAATCAATGGTGGATTATTCCTGTCTCTACCTGTTACATACTGCGAATCAACGCTTAATTAAGAAATTTTAAATATTTTCATTCCTAATTACGTTCTATATAGAGTCCCTTTTTACATTACATAGTGAATCCCACAATCTTCTCCTACGATCGTACAATTTATCCCATTCATTAACACTCGACTCATGATGTTTATGCTAGTAATACACTATAGGCGGAACAAGGAAGTCCTTGCATAAATCTAGGTGCACATAGTGTGGATGCTCTCCTAGATGACAGATGACTATGTCACGCATGGGCAGTAATGCCTTCGACGGTGCCTATTATCACGTATGTTGCTTATTTTAATTAGTGAAAATGCTCGCATGGCAGAGATGTGTGGTCTGTTATCTGGGAATAGATTTTCTATTCCCTTCGTGGGGTTATCCTAATAGATATCTCCATGAAAAGAAATAAAAGATAAAGAAGAGTTATTACAACAATATTTAAATATTGAAAGAAAGTAGAATAATCCCTAGGTTTACATGTGAAATGAAATAGAGAAAAAATACAGGGAGCATGAAATAAGTAGCTCTAGGAACTCAAAGGCTTACCCTTTAATGTGAATCCACTTCGGTGTATCCGTTTGATCCCCAGGAGTGTTCCTCGTTCATTTTTTAGATTATGGTTTGGTGTGGAAAATAAATGTTTACTTATCCAAAAGATAATCAGACTCGGGCACTAAATTTGTTTTAGACCCGAGAATATCTGAGGATTATTGTGAAAAAGAGATAGAAGAAAAATGGTTAAGGTTCGGAATCCAAACATGTTTTGGATCCGAATGTAAGAAAATATTTTTGAGATTTTTCGTGTTGTTCTTCTGGAGAAAATCAGACTTTTTCTAAAATTTTTCAGGCTTCGGAATACTGAAAATTCCATGAATATTTATAGGAGAAAAAATCTCGCAAACCCAAAAACAAATTCTAGCGAGAGCGATCTGCCCTTGCTAGAATTCTAGAGCTTTCTGGCGAGGCGGAACCCCGATTTTCCGTATTTCGGTATTTTTTTCCTTTTTTATATTTTATGTATTTTTAATTTTTTTAAAAAAATATAATAAATTAATTTTCACCAAAATCTAATTTTTAAAGTCTTAAAAATAATTTAAGTCTTTAAATTGGCGACGAGAAACATTCCTATTCGGAAGCCATTTGCTTGAAGTGTTGGCGACGATCACTTGGAAGCCATTTACCTGAAGTGTTAGAGGTATATGATGTCACGTACCATTTCGAGGAGAAGATGATGAATTTGATATTTCTTTGGTTCTAATTTTTGCATAGACCTCCTTACGGGTTTTCAATCTATCGAATCTTATCTTATTTTTTACCTAGACCGCCCTTTCAGGTTTTCAATCCAACAGGATCATTTTTTTCTTTCTTTTATTTATTATATATATTTTTTTTATTTTTGGATGTTTACTTGCGATACAATTGGCATGCAAGCAATCAAAATAAGCATATGCATAAAGATTCAGCAAAAATGACAATTCATTAATGAACTTAACAGGGTTATAAATGTTTCAAATGATTTGACTCTTAACGTTGATTAGCCCTCTCAGGTTTTCTAACCAATGTGGTTCTCTCGATGTCCTAAGTTTTGCCTGAGCCGCCCTTTTCGAGTTTTCAACTCAACGAACTATTTTCTTTCTATTGTGAAAAGAGACCGTAATTTTTGCTCAATTTAACAGAGTGTTAATTTATAGGATAATTTATTTTTTATTGGTATTGCTTTTTATTGATTTATTTTTTTCATAGCAATTGTGCGAGACTTGGTTGATTTGATAGATCGGTCACCGTCCATGTCCACGACTTCAATTATTGTCTGTAGAACCCAAGTTAATAGTACTTCATAGTACTGAGTTGTTTTGGAAATAGCAAACTACCTAGGATAGTGAAATTAATTTAGTACTAAGTAGACTCTTTATTAATAAAGCTGACTTGAGTTTATTTAAGGGAGAACAACTTAGTTTTGCTGGATAATTAATTAAGTTATGACTTAGAGTAAGAAAAGCTGAGTCTGTGCTGAGTACTACAAAGTTTAGGATTACTTCACTCAGCTCGTGCTGAGTCCTGCTTTTATTTATTTAAAAGCATTTCATTTGACACGTAGAGACTTTATAACACATGTGCTACTAACTTCGTTTGTGAAGGAATGAAATATTCTTTAATTGCTTTTTAGGAGAAAAGGGGTTGAAATTAATGACGATTCATGTAGTCTTCACAACGCCAAAAAGTGTCAAAACGGAATGACAAGGATTCCTCGCTACAATCGAAGTAAAAGGAATTTTCTATTATGCATCACATCTCAAGTGTCTCCGCATGAATCTGTCAATGTTAGTAAGGTCAAACAATAGGAAGAGTCCACGTTGCATTCTAGCACGTGTCTCTTAGAACCAGATTGCTTGAAGACAGATGAGATTTTGTCAACGGAATTTTATCGCGCCTCAATGTTCAAATTCCATCTCTAAATGTCTTAGAATCTGTCTCCAACGAGAAGATTCGAAAGATTAGGAGAGATGAGAAATTGAAGATCAGCAATATCGTAAAGTTTACAACGGCTACTTCACAGAGCTTCAAAGTATAAGTAGAAGACTGGAGCAAATGTTTTAACTTAGTGAATCACCTTGAATTTCGTAAGAGCTAAAATGCTTGGTAAATTACTCTAGCTTCCAAAGAAATTCCATCGCAAGCAATCAACAAATATTAAAGTTCATATCTGTTTGTAATAGAGAGAATTACTTAGATTAACATTGTAAGGATTCAACATTTCTATAAGTTGAATCCAGCTCGCATTCTTATTAATCTGAGTGTCAGTTTGGGAAGGGTACCCAAACTGAGTTGGGCAGTAGTTAGAAAGGAGGGTACTTTCTATAATAGTGTCTACCTGCTATAAAGGCTTCTCTTCCTATTGAAGGAACGACTCACTAGTGGATTAAAGCTCAAAGACGGTATCTGGGGACTAGAGGTAAGCTAGGGGCTGAACTAGGATAAATCTCAGGTGTTGACATTCTATCTTTAAGCATTTAGCTTTAGTAGTGATCAGCTCATTCATCTCTATCTCTCATTCATTTATTTGCTTGTTATCCGATTTGCACTGAGTAGCCTTACTCAGCTAAAGATTGAAGATAAACTGTGCCAGCACAGCTGAGCAGTTTATAAGTTTTATATCGCACTCAGCACGCATATAAAAACCAAACTTGGTGAACAACTTTAAAATAATTAAAAGTAACCAAGATTAAGCATTCACCCCCCTCTGTTGTTGTTAAGAGGCCGTTTACGAACCAACAAGTGGTATCAGAGCGGTTGCTCAACTTTTAGACCAACAGTCTTTGAGTTAAAACCATAAATGGCTTTCAACAACTTTAGTTCCGATTCCAGTCAGGCAGTTCTCCTTAAGGAGGGAATGTCTGTTACTAGACCACCTCTATTCGATGGTAATCATTATACATTCTAGAAAAATTAAATGAAAAATTTCATCCAGTCCCAAAGCATGCAAGCCTGGCTCGTTATCGAGCTTGGTCCTAGAGTTCCAAATGTTGTGAGGAACGATGTTCATGTGCTAGTAGATCTAGAGGACTACGATGACGCTGATGTGAGTGGATGACACGGAGCGATGGGCCGAGAGCGCGTGAAGATGAGAGGCGTGATCCACCGGGGTTTTTAAATGGTACTAGGTCGTGGACCCGGAAAAGTTTGGTATAGAAAGCAAAAACATTTTCATATAGGTCAAAACCCGAATCCGTCATCTCTTAGTGTAGAGTAACCACCTGGATTAGCTCTTTCCATGAATTAAAGTCCTGTGAGGCTTAACATCCGGGGGACGGCCCACTAAGATACAGAGACTCGGTTTCGGGATAAGTTGCTTATTTCTTATTGGATCACATTATATTACATCTACAGAAAATAGTATTTCTTAATTGTGCATATTCATAATTAAGTTGTTTTTGAGTTTATAATGTATGATTTAACTTGTATGCGGAAATCAGTAAATCCATACATAAAGTAGTAAATAAATGCGGAAAAGTAAAGAGTAAAGATTACATAACCTCGGGGGATGCAACCGCCCACCTAATCTATTAATTACAATTTCTGTAAAAATATTTGCAATACCCGAAGGAAAATAAATACTAAGGATATATCTAACTTTCATCCACAACGGTTAACATGGGATACATCACAATATTTACACGTTTGATCAATTTGATTTCAACGAGGCTCGTATGGCCTAGTTAAAAACATCGACGACTTAAAATTCTTATTTTAAATAAAAAGAATCATTTTTATTAACACATATGTTGGTCGTTTTTTATTAGCGAAAATGACTGCATGGCATGGTGTGAGGCCTGTTATCCGGGAATAATTTGTATTCCCTTCGTGGGGGTATTCTACTTGATATCTCCATTAAATAAAAGAAATAAAACAAAAAGAAGAATAATTACAACAATATTTACGTAATAAAAATGAAGTAAAATAATACCTAGTTCCATATGTAAAATACAGTAGAGAAGAATACAATAATCAAGAAATAGCAGCTCCAAGAACTCAGAGGCTTACCCTTTTAGCAGGAATCTACTTCGGGGTATCTGTATGATCCCCGGGAGTGTTCCTCATTTTTTTTACACTTGTGTTTGTGTGGAAAATAAATGTTTATTTATCCAAAAGATAATCAGACTCGGGTTCTAAATTTGTTTTAGACCCGAGAATATCTGAGGATTTTTAGAAGAAGAAATAGATGGAGAAAATTTGGTTTGAAAATAATAAAGTTTGGAATCCAAACGTGTTTTGAATCTAAAACTAATCAAAGAATTTCTAAGAAGAAAGTAAAAGAAATGTAGAAAAAAGTCAGAATTATTTCTTCAGAAAAATATATTTTTTTTGTAAAAAATTATTGCATCTCCTTAAGAGAAAATTATATTTTTTTTTTCCGATCCCGAATACTGAAAATACCGTGAATATTTATTAGCTAAAAAACCCAAAAAATCTAGAAGGAAACATATTCTGGCAAGGCTCGCCGGCGAGCCTCACTAGAATTTGGCGAGGAGGCTCACCAAAAAGTTCTGGCAAGCCTCGCCAGAATATCTGATGAGACCGGTTCGCGATTCCCGATTTTTGCAATTTTTTGTGTATATTATTATATTTTTAATTTTTTTGAAAATATAATAAATTAATTTTTACCAAAATCTAATTTTTAAAATCTTAAAAAAATAATTTAAGTCCTTAGAATAAATTGGTGATGAGGAACATTCCGTTCGGAGATTTCCGGATAATCGAAAATCATTTGATTCGAGGATAAAAATCCTGAAAAGTCATCAGCATTTAACGCAAGAGCTGGTACAAAATCTCGTGCTCATAGTTGCCTCTCATGTGATAATTGCTAGTTGTATAACCAGCATGATCACATGAAATGGAGTGGAGGGATTGAGAATATACCTGACAGGTGTGGTTGGTGCCTTCTTTTCCCCCGATCGGTGATGGCGTGATGGGCCTTCCTTTCTAGCATTTTATCCTCGCGGGATTGTATATTTCTTTCTTCGGAATCCCTTGGTGCTAGATGCCCCTTGCGGGCAGGTTGACCATTTCTAACTACTGCATCCCTGTTATAATTGGCAGTCGTTTCCTTATTCGACTACGATTATCATGTGCCCCTTAGAATGATTGGAGATAGGTGCTAAAATCTATTTCAAAAGCGACCTTGAATTGGAGGAGTGTAATGTTAATATATTTTATGATGAATGTTTTAATCATTTGATTGAGTTTATGCGTACTGAGTATGCATGCTGAGTGCGATATAAAAATGAATAAATTGCTAAGCTTTGCTAGCACAGTTTATCTTCAATCTTTAGCTGAGTAAGACATACTCAGCACAGATTGGATAACAAGAAGTATAATGAATGAGAGAGATTGATGAATGAGCTGATTACTGATCAAGCTAAATGCTTAAAGATAGAATGTCAACACCTGAGATTTATCCTCGTTCAGGCCCCTAGCCTACCTCCAGTCCCCGGATACCATCTCCAAGCTTTAATCCACTAGCGAGTCGTTCCTTCAATAGGCGGAGAAGCCTTTACAGCAGGTACACACACCGCTCAACTCAGTTTGGGTAACCTTCCCAAACTGACACTCAGATTAATATAAGAATGCGAACTGAATTCAACTTATAGAAATTTTTAATCCTTACAATGTTAATCTAAGTACTTTCTCTCTATTACAAACAGATAAGCCTTTGATGTTTGCTGATTGCTCACGGTGGAATTTCTTTGGAAGCTAGAGTAATTTGCGCAACATTTTTACTCTTTAAAAAATTTGAGGTGATTCACCAAGTTTGAACGTCAACTCCAGTCTTCTATCTATACTTTGAAGCTCTGCGAAGTAGCCATTGCAAACTTTACGATATTACTTATCTTCAATTTCTCATCTCTTCAAATCTTTCGAATCTTCCCATTGGAGACATATTCCAGGACATTTAGAGATAGAATTTGAATGTTGAGGCGCGATAAAATTTCGTTAACAAATTCTCATTTGTCTTCAAGCAATCTGGTTCTGAGAGAGGCACACTAGAATGCAACATGGAGTCTTCCCGTTGGATGACCTTGCTGACATTGGTAGATTCGAGTGGAGACAGTTGAGACACTGTGCATAATAGAAATTCCTTTTACTTGGATTGTAGCGAGGAATCTCTAATAACCATAATGACATTTTTTGATGTTGTGAGGACCATAGGAATCATCATTAATTTCAGCTCCTTTTTTCCTGAAAAGCACTAAAGGAATATTTTGTTCCGTCACAAATAACATTAGTAACACATGTGTCATTGAGTCTCTACATGTTAAACAGAACGTGCTTTTAATTAAATAAAAGTAGAATTCAACATGAGCTGAATGAAGTAATCCTAAACTATGTAGTACTCAACACAGACTCAGCTTTTCTTACTCTAAGTCATAACTTAATTAATTATCCAGCAAAATTGAGTTATTCTCCATTGAATGAACTCAATTCAATTTTATCAATCAAGAGTCTACTTAGTACTCAATTAATTTCACTATCCTATACAGTTTGCTATTTCCAAAACTACTCAGTACTATGAAGTACTATTAACTTGGGTTCTACAATCTCCCCCATTTTGGACAGATAGTAAACTAGGTAGCAGAAGAAGTTAATTGAATAAATAGCTCAGAGATTATAGAATATTTAGACGATGTAAAACTCCCTTGTGCTGAGTGACTTCCCTTAGTCAGCTTGAGCTCCCCCATACTAAGTGAGTCTTTTACAAGTAGCTCACCTTCCCCACACTTGGAGGATTTCTTCTTTGATTGGGATAATGTTTTACTTCATCTTTATCTTCAAAGGTTTGTTCTCTTGTATGTTTTCATGTACCACATAGTTAGATACATAGTAGAAAACATACTTAGCATAAAAAGTTAAGAAGAACTTAACTTGAGGTAGGAACTTGTAATTTTATTAATATTTAAAAAATGACTTAGTCAATACATAAAGCATGTCCTGAGCTAAGATTACAATAAGCCCTATTACAAATTCTACATCTATTGGAGCATGGCCTAAACTATCTTTTATGTGCTGAAGATGAAGATCCAGCAGTCTTGTTCTTATTTGAAGGATGCATCAGATGAGTGTAGCTTAGAAGCTCTCTTGTTGGCCAATAATCTACTGGGAAATCTCCTGCTCCAATTGCTCCTTACCTTGGTTGAGAGGAAGTCTTGGTCATTCAACTCGTTGAGAAGAAGATAGTGGCAACGCGAGAGATGAGCTATCTGGTCAAAACCTTGACTCGTAAACTGTTGAAAACACTGAAGAAAACCATGAAAGTTAATTGCTGTCAGTGCAATCTTCAACTGAGATTCAATGTCAAGAAGTTTTAGACCAAAGGATTCGATATACCGTGAAGTGTAATCGATGTCTTTTCCGTCTGCTCTCCCATCCTGAGTAGCGGATCCACCTTCTTCGTCAAACCTTCCACCTTGGTTTTTATAACATCAAGCTTTGTGTGGATTTTCATTCCAATCTTAGGGTAGAGGGATTCAGTTAGAGGCACACTAGGCATGGGCATGCCTAGAAAAATCTATCCTATGGCAATCACTAAGAATTTCTACGATGAGGAGACTTTCTCTGTGATGAGATCAGAGACTTCTCGCTGAAGAGTATCCCTTTTGGAGTGGAGAGAGTCAATGTTCATGACAGGGGCCTTGTCCAGCTTCTTCGAGATATCCTTTAAGAGCTTGAGGACTTCATCATACTTGTTATCATGCACAAGCAAGAACTGCGACTTGGATTCAACAAGCTTCGCTATGTTGTAGCTCACGTCCTTTATAGATGCTACCTCTTTGGAGACGTCCTCAAACTTGCAATCAGTTAGCCTCTTTATTTTGGCCTGCTCCTTATTGAGCTCATAGATCTATGTCACTTGAGTAGCCATATTGGTACTCAAGAGACTCAGCTACTCAGTAGCAGTTTTTACACTACTCTTTATCTTTCCTACAACAGGATTTGCTCTTACAATAAATATGGCAATAGAAGTAATAGCTGCCCCAAGCTGGGTAGCAGAGTCCATTAACCCATTCAGGATTAGCGCCATCTTATCTACCAGGCTCTTTGCACTCTCTTTTGCCAAATGATTTTGAATAACCAATAAGTTACCTTGGATCCTCTCAAACTCCTCAAAGTATAGAGAGCCACTAGGCACACTTGTGTGCTGTTCAAATTCTGGCAATTTTTCCTTTTGCCTGAACGATAAGTCTATCAATTCCTAAGCAAGCAACATGTTGCCTACTGCTCCATCTAAATTAGCATCAGTCTTGAGCGCAGGAAATTATTTCCTTGCTAACTCTCGAATCTGTACCAAGAAATATGTATTAGCCATTGCTGGCTTGCTACAAGGTTTAGGTGCTTCACTATCTATGAAATTTACCTCAGCAGTCTGACCACTTACTTTTCCCTGCTGAGTGGAGTTCTCAGCCTTGGTAACTTCCCTAACTAGAGGGGTTAAGGGGGTTATGGATGGGTTTGAAGAAAGGGTAGGTTCAGAACCATGTATAGATGAAGAAGTTGGTTTGAGTGGAATAGAAGGTACAATGGCTCTGGAAGAGTTGGTTATTAGTTGAGAATGTATAGGAGAAGGTGTGGAGGAAATATGTATTGGTGATAGAGGAAAAGAATCTTGGCCACTTTCAGGTGAAGAGATTTACTGCAAACCACCTGCACATTTTTCTGCAGTGGCTTCGTAGTGGCAGAACGCTTACGTTGAGTGCCCTTAAGTTTGGCAAAAACATCTGAAATGTTCTCAGCAACGTTGGACCCAAGATGGTCCTCATCTCTACACTTCTTGGCCTCGCCCTACTCCTCAATGTCATCTGAGAAGACCATTATCCACTTCCTTTGGTGCAGGGACTCATTAGCCTCAGCCTCTGCTTCTTTCTCCTCAACTTGCTGCTCAACTAGAAGCTTAGCTTCTGCCTCCCTTTAGGTACGGGTTTTGGCTTGCATCTTCCTCCTTTGATGCTGAGTAGGAGCATCACTGGACTTGGCCGGACTCTTCCCCTTGGCCTTAGAGGAAGCAGCCTTCTCTGCTTTGGAGGGAATGGTGGTCACATTCTCTAAGATGCTGGAGATTGGAACTTTATCTAAGTCATCACTCTCATAGTCCACCATGAATTATTCCTCCTCCTCCTTGCGGATGTCCGCATGTAATACTATGGGTACACACTTCAGCTTATGCCTTTACTAAGCCTTGGTGTACCTAGCATGAACCTTGTTGTGAGCCAGCCTACTGAAATGTGACATTTCTAGCCTTTTCTTCACCTGCAGAATTGTTTCACCTGACTCCCCCAAAAAATTATCCACATTGATTTTCACTACCCTCATAATCTCAGTTATGAGGTAACCATAGTGATAGACGGTGTCAGCGAGCCTATTTTGGGTAACAGCAGCTTCACCACCAGCTCATGGCACATCCTAGCGGTCCACGACATCCCGCTGGTGGCTATCTCCCACAAAACGTAGTTAGCAGGGAGTTCCCAATCCTTGGGAATGATAACGGCATCTTCATCATCGAATTTGCAAAGCTAGGTGCCTGAATTAGGCATGTTGAGGATGCTCCCTATCAAACGAAAACAAATCAGAGTTAATTTGCCTCCAAAGTCCATCAGTAAGACATCACTAAAGCCCACTATGGTGTAGAGATGAGTGTAGAAAGCTCTAATGAGGCTTGTGATTGCTGGACCCTCCATCCTTAAGAAGGAACTAAGGTGCTGCTGCTTGATGACTCAATGCATGGTTTTGTTGAGTAGCAAGCCTTCATAGTTCACTTCAAAAATAGGGCTAAAATCTAAGCCATCTTCCTAACCTACTCTTTCAAAAGTATTTCCCTCTTCAAGTGTTAACTTCTCAATTTTCCCTTCCACGTTCACAATAATCCTCATTACAGTGGTGTTTTTGAGTCTGTGATTGGTCTTGGTTTTCACCATTTAAGAGATTTTGAGAGGAAATTGAAAGAGGAAGAAATTAGGATTCGAATGCTCTGATGATTCAAATTCGCAGAAAGCAAGTGACTCATTTTCTTTCGACTATTCAACTTATATAGACGATCTCATCTCTCATTGATATGTGTCACTATCTCAACTCCTCATAAAAATGAACGTTGAGAGTGACTCCAAATTAACCGCCTTAGATAAACAGTGAGAATAGGTAAAAACAAATCCAATTCACGCGTGCATCTGTTTGAAAACATAGATTTGAACTTTAACCGCGAACAATTCGTCACTCTGTTTCTTTAAAAATTTGACAGTGTTATCCATATGTAATCTCATGCTTGATCTTTAACACTTAGCCAAATTTCTGAGATTTTCCTCCTTCTTCTTCATTGTGGATTAGCCATACCAATCAATTGCTTAAGCATACAGAATTGTTCCTTTGGCAATGGTTTGGTGAAGATATCAGCACTCTACTCCTCTGATGGAACATACTCCAGCTTGACATCTCCTCGTAGCACATGATCTCTAATGAAGTGTTACTTGATGTTGACATGCTTCATTCTACCATGCTGAAATGGATTCTTGGATAAGTCAATTGCACTCTTGTTATCACACATAACTTCGAGACAATTATACTTGATACTATAATCTTCCAGTTGCTGCTTTATCCAAAGCAATTATGCTATACAACTTCCTGCTGCCACGTACTCAGCTTCAGCTGTACTCAGTGCAACAGAAGTTTGCTTCTTACTATACCAAGAGACAAGACACTCTCCAAGGAAATGACATCCTCCTGTTGTACTCTTCCTGTCGAGTTTATCTCTTCCATAAGCAGCATCTGTGAATCCCCTAGGAGTAAAATCTGAGCTTCTAGAATACCACAAACCTGCTTTAATCAAACTTTACAAGTACCTAAGAATCCTCTTCACAGCTGCTAAGTGAGATTCTCAAGGATCAGCTTGATACCGAGTATAGTAGCACATAACATACTGTATGTCTAGCCTACTAGCTGTGAGATAAAGAAGAGAATCGATAATTCCTCTGTAGAATTTGTTGTCCACAGGTTTACCAGCTTCATCTTTACTCAAGATAGTATCTGTAGCCATAGGAGTGGACATTGGCTTAGAATGTTCCATGTCAAATTTCTTCAGAACTTCTCTGGCATATTTAGACTAGCTGATGAAGTTTCCATCATTAGTCTACTTGATTTAAAATCCATGAAAGAAATTGAGCTCTCCCATCATAGACATCTCAAACTCGCTCTTCATCTACTTGCTGAATTCCTTGCAGAGCTTCTCATCGGTTGCTCTAAATATGATATCATCAATGTATATTTTGACAAGCAACACATCTTCCTTCCTTCACTTGATAAACAAAGTTGTATCTGCTTTACCCCTTTCATAGCCTTTACTGATCAAGAAGTTGGTCAGCCTCTCATATCAAGCTCTTGGAGCCTGCTTCAATCCATAAAGAGCTTTCTTCAATTTGAAGACATGCTCCGGATTCTTCGCATCTTCAAAGCCTGGAGGCCGATGAACATAGACTTTTTCTTAAATGAATCCATTCAGGAAAGCACTTTTGATATCCATTTGAAATAATTTGAAGTTCATATGGGAAGCAAAGGCACAAAGGATTCGAATAGCTTCAAGATGGGCTACTGGTGCATAGGTCTCATCATAATCGATGCTTTCTTTCTAATTGTAGCCTTGAGCAACAAGCCTGGCCTTGTTCCTAAAAACAAAGCCATCTTCATCTAGCTTGTTCTTGAATACCCATTTGGTACCGATAATAGATTTCCCTTTAGGCCCAGGAACTAGATCCCAAACATCATTGCGCTTGAACTGATCCAATTCCTCTTGCATTGCGACCATCCAATAATCATCTCCTTCTGCATCTTCAAACTTCTTGGGTTTGATCAATGATATGAAGGCTGGATGACTCATTATCCGATTGAGCTGACCATGCATCATCATAGGATTATGAACATCATCAACTATGCTATCTAGCGGATGGTTGTGATGAACTCTAATCTCTCTTGGAAGACTTGGATCAACTGCTGGAGAATCGATAACTAGATAATGAGGTGGAGGTTGATCATCATATTTGAAGTTGATAGAAAGATCTTCATTGTCATCTTTGGCTTCCTTAGTTGGGGGCTCCTATGGTGAGTTGGGTAGCACAGCTTGTGGTATATTGAGTTGTATTAAAAGCTAGGGAACTCCTTCGTCTTCATCAGAGGGATGTCTTTCTGCAATGTTAGTTTCATCAAAATCTACATGCATAGACTCCTCTAAAAGGCCAGCATGCTTGACATATATTCTATATGCCCTACTGTTAGTTGAGCATCCCAAAAAGATACCTTCATCAGACTTAGGATCAAACTTTCCTAATTGCTCCTTGGTGTTAAAAATATAGCACTTACAGCTAAAAGATCTGAGATGACCAACCTTAGGCTTGCACCCTTGCCAAAGCTCATAGGGTGTTTTCTCAAGAATTGGGCGAATTAAAACCTGATTCAAGATATAATAAGCTGTGTTAACAGCTTCTCCCCAAAAGTTCTTTGGTAGATTGTTATCACTCAGCATGGATCAAGCCATCTCAACTATTATCCTATTCTTCCTTTCTACAACCCCATTTTGTTTAGGTGTATAAAGAGAAGAGAAGTTGTGGTTAATGCCATGCGCAGAACAGAAATCTTCAAAATGAAAGTTCTCAAATTCATGTCCATGATCACTTCGGATCCTACAAATTTTATCTCCAGTTTCATTCATCATCCATTTCCTGAGCTTGACAAAAGATTCATAAGTCTTATCTCTACTACTCAGCAAGACTACCAATGTGAATCTCGTGAAGTCATCTACTACCACCAATGAGTACCTCTTACCAACCAAGCTCATAGGTTGCATTGGGCCGAAAAGATAAAGGTGGAGTAACTCCAACAGTCACTTAGTTACTATGTGATTTACTGATCTAAATGATTTCTTAACTTGCTTGCCAAGCTGACAAGCAGAGCACAATTTATCCTTTTCAAAGCTCATACTGGGTAAATCCACAACTAATTGTTTTTTGGCCAGTTTGGATAGAATGTTCACATTAATATGACCCAACCTTTTGTGCTAAAGCCATGAATTATCCTCCTTAGATACAAGATAAACGTTAGTGGAGCTAGGGGATAAATCAATCATATAAACATTATTGATCCAGGGAGCAAAGAGTATAGTTAAGTCAGTCTTACAATCATTTACTGAGTATCCTGCTAAGTCAAACATAAACTTCCTACCTTTATCGTGGAGTTGGGCTACGCTAAGCAGATTGAACTTCAGACCCTTGATAAGAGAAACCTCTTCGATTGAAGGAGAGACACCAACAGTGCCACACCGTACAATCTTGCCTTTCTGGTTGTCTACAAAACTGACACTTCCATTTCTTTTGCACTCCAATAAGATGAACTGACTTTCATCTCCCATCATATGTCTTGAGCATCCACTATCCAATTACCACATTTGAGAGTCATCAACAGATCTAAGGCTCACCTGCAAAACAGCTACATTTTCTAAGGTACCCATGCTTTCGAGCTGGGTCCTCCTTTGTTAGCAGTGCTTAGGTTTGACCAGTCGTACTCATTGTAATAACCATTTTTATGCCTACAGAGAGCTGTGGCATGTCCAACTTTCCCTCAAAAACTGCACTATTTTTTGCTTGGGCTGGCTCGCTTTGTTTTATTTAGAGGAATTCTTCCTCTAAGAATTGCGAGTTTGGTTACTCTGCGTTTGACTGTTGGCTGAAGGAGGAACCCCTTTCTTCTTTAAAGCCGTTATCTCAACTATCAACTCATCTAATTGCTTAGTGAGCTTGCTGATAGCACATTCTTGATACTCAGCTTTTTCTTGAAGAAAGCGGATATCAAGCCATAAGGAAGCATTAGTATCTTCTAGATCATCACTTCTCCTCACTATCTCTTTGATGTTCTTCATTAATTTATTAGTCAGTTTCATAACATCAAAGAGAACCTGGGTGAATTCATCAATAGATAAAGGAACTTCAAAATGTACCTCAGCTTGAGGAGAGGAGCTTTTCCTTTATCATGCTCAGCTTCAGAGTTGACAGCGAAATGATCTCATCAAGAGGTAGATGTTGAGCCTTCGCCTCAATTCTCAATTAGTTGAGTTAGTAGCTTCATCATCAGAAGATGAAGACTCTTCTGAATCACTCCAAGTGGCAGCAAGTGCCTCATTTTTCTTGGACAACCTCTTCTTGAACCTATCCTTCTTCGCCTTTGGAGAGCTTGACTGGATGTGATTTTTCTCTCCACAGCCAAAGCATTTGATGTCTTTGCTGTGCTCCTTCTTCGGTCCTTCCTCAGCTCCTCGTCGATGCTGAGTTGACTTGGTTTTAGCATGAGACTTCTTCTTACTGTTTCATTTCCCATCCTTCTTAATGAAGAGTTTGAAACACCTGGTCAGAAGGGTCATTTACTCATTAGAGTCACAACTAGTGGACTCATCTGATGAATTTGCTTTAAGGACAATGGCTTTGCCCTCCTTGCCCCGATTCCTCTTAGAGTCATCTGAGTATTTCCTTAGAGACATTTCATGAGTTAGCAAGGTGCCTATCAGCTCATCACAGCTGTAGGTCTTAAGGTCATGAGCCTCCTCAATAGGGCTCTTCTTGGAATCCCACTCTACTGTAAGAGTGCGGAGAATCTTCTTGATGAGCTCCTCCTCGGTGAACTCCTTTCCAAGCCTCTTTAGTATATTAACAATGATGATGAACCTGGTATTCATGCTCTGAATATTATTCACCACTTTTCTACTAATAACTACTAATAATATAAAAGTTCTAAATATGAACAGGTGTTGTCAGTACCGCTTATCAAATAGAAAAATGATGATAATTGCAAGTATACAGTTGCGATGTAGTTTTAAAAGATATTGATCCCACAGGGAAGGGTTCTAAGGATCAATTAGAGTTACAGAACAAAAGAAAATAAAATAAGTTGAAGGTTTTGAATGGTAGACTGATGAATGGACAGATGCATGAACAGATTAGAGAAGATGCAAAGCATATAAATATTCCCTAAGAATAAGTATAGTAGTGGAGTAAAATATGCAAAATAATCAAGAATGTTTTATACACTAGATAACTTCAACAAACTCGGTTCTAGACCCCCAAATATCCTATAATTCACCGCAGAGCAACACATGAAATGATTTTTATAAATCTTGGGTAAACGAATTATGACACTTATAAAAACCTGGACAATAATATTACTATACTTAGTACGAGTCGCTCTCACATAGCCATATTTAGCAAGTTACCACTCCAAAAATGTTGGCTCACTAAAGGAGGGCCAACTGAATTGCATCTTTATATAAGCGTTTTATGCTCGCTCGAATATTTCCTTCTCTCAAGTATAGTGTAAAGTATAAAGGACAATGGGAGTACACTTTGAAAAGATTGATCTCAAGGCATTTTTTGGTAACCTAGGATGCTAAACACTCTTAGTGGTTGCATTTTATGCTCCATACCACTTTGTCTCATTTTTAAGCTTATGTTTTTGAAATATAGATTTGTACTTTGCACCCATTTTTCGTGCTATGCTACTTTTTCTTTTTTTCACTCATTGAATGGTTGCAGTTTCTACTCCTTACAATTCCTCATCTTTTGCATAACTCATTGGTTATCCTCAATTTCTTTTGATTTTCTCTCAATACCCTCATCCTTTATTGATCACTTTCAAAGTATTATACTATAGTTTCCCTACACTTTAGACACTCAATACTTATAGGATGTATTTGAGAATAGCATATATAAATCACAATAAGAACACTACTAGATATTACTCCACTCAAAACTTATTGGTAGCATTAAACTAAAACTATATAACTTATACTAATTCATGTTGCATTGAAATATATATCGAAACTTACTT
>CATIWQ010929434.1:0-10455 GCA_949673415.1 Euphorbia schlechtendalii | reverse complement strand
TAACATAAATGACTTAACAAGAAATACACATTATGACACATAGACATATCATAAACTTCGAAATAGAAAGTATAAGTAGAAAGCAAAGCAAAGTTGTAAGGTATGCAAGTGAAAGCTAAAGTTGATCAAACCGTATCCACTCTTTAATGTGAGTCGTCAATTCCTGCAATTCCTGCTTCTACTTTGAATTCGGTCTCGACACGTACAGAACCTTTGCTAAGATGCTATTCTTTGTGAATATCGAATAAACGAATATTGAAGAAAAAAAACTTTTATTGATAAGTGATTTTCCATTATACTTATACAACAATCGCTCGAATATGTAGATAAATCTAGTGATCGAAATAAGGTTCAAATCACTTATACATTTTCTCGCTAACACTTATGAACATAGCGAAATCTAGATATTTTTACTCTCTATCTATGCATACACTAGGCACTATGACACACACATAATCACTCACAATCCCCTCTTTCACAAAATTGGTGAGTTTGGAGCTATATCTATAGAGTACGAAGGGTTGCATCTATCCAAACGAAGAGTCATGTCCATTGGTGAAAGATTGCATCACTTCCTTGTGATTGGTTGAAGTGGTTTGATCTTATCCATAATGGAAAGGCACATCTTCATGATTGTTTACCTTCCAAAAGTTGTCTTTTTTTTTTGTTGTTGATGGCGGTTGATCGTTCTTATCCGACGGTTAAAAGAAGAGAAGAGTTGACCAAAATACCATCAAGGTCGTGACCACAAATGATTATCGTGAATGTGAATACATGGTTGGCAACTTTCTGTTGTGAAAGATAACAAGTTATGACAGTGATATGTGTGTCATGATCATGAAATGCCTTTTTCACATGATTCCTCTTTGCTATTTCTACCGATCTTTGACATCTTCTATCTTTTGCTAATTCCTTAAGTTCCATGCATCTTTTTGCACCTTTTTCACTCTTTTTGCATAGATTTCCAACTTTAATCGTTTTACTTCCAAGATTTACCTTATACCTGTATTTGCATTAAAAGCAACTACATACCGCGTGAAATCTTTTATGTGAAGTATAAAAATGATTTAAACTATAGTGTTTAATGTGTAAAATTATTATGATAATAAGTGTAATTATACACTTATCAGAAACCTTGACTAATATGTAGGAACTAATGTTGGATTCTCTTGGCTATATTATCCTTGGGAAAGGTGGGACCCCTCAAAGGAGCTGAAAGAGCTTGGTGGGATCAAGGCTTGTAATGCGACTTGAATTGAGATGATTGCTTGATGAACATCACTCCCGAATTGAAGAGAGAAGGAGCATTGAGATTTTGAGCTGTCCCTAGTAAGGAAGAGAAAATCTATATGAGATGAATGCAGCTACAAGGAGTTATAACAACTCTTTCTGATGTTGCGGATGGATAAAAAACTTGCTGAAATTGACATATACTTACCAACTAAATCGATTGACTTGATTGTTTCAAAACTAACTAATTCTATAACTGAGGTGGCCTAAAAGCACCTGATGACACTAATCTTATTTAATTATTACCCTTGGAGGTCTACCCAATATGAAACTAATCTAATTGACCCTACCCAAGACTGATATGCCCCTGACTTTGGGTAAATTGCTTAAATTGAGGCTGTGAGGTTCTAGCGCCAAACTGAAAGATATTGACAGTATATTCAGTTGGGCTTCCTAATGGCAAATGAACTTTAGGAGAAGAAATAGGTCTCTTAGCATGTGGGGAATTGTAGTAGCAACACCTTAATGATTCCCAATTATCTTCGAGTCTAAGAGTCTATCTAAAGTACGATCGTCTAGCTAGCAAGGATAAGAGTGGAATTGATTAGCTTGCGTGAATTGGTCTCTATAGAGAATAGCGCATAGGGCAATAACAAATTTTAGACCGATGTTCAATGGGATTTATTGGATAACTAGCACTATGTACATAATATACTCCTCTATCCCTTGACTATTCTAAGGGTCTGACATCTCAAAAATCTGACCTAAACAAAAAGTTGACCTCTAACCTGAATATGAACTCGAACCTAAATTTGAATATGATTTTTCACTAGAATCAATGTGTGGAATACCCTTTATTGGAAAATTCTCTTGGTGAACCACGATTGGAGAAATTTAGATGAGACGATGAATCGGCCTCTTCCAAGCCTTAATTGAAGCAAACACAACTAGACATTCTCATAAGATATGAAATGTATGTTTGACATACTTAATATTGATGTATGAAATGTATATGATATGGTTGCATCACAAAGGGTTAATATTCTTTGATTTGATGAAAAGGGTGCTTGCCAATCCAATATAAACAACTAGGGTTAGTGATAATGACATAACCAAGGTGACATCAAGTTCTGACCCGTGTGGTGAGGACTTGAGACTAAGGCGATATCCATGTGATGTCCAATGTGAAATTTGCAAGAAAGACATAATACTCATAAGGTAATAGGCTTTTAGTTATGAGAGTCAAGATAATATATATGTTATGTTATAATGATGATGATGATGATGATGACTTTGTGAAATCATCGCATTACCCATGCGGTAACGTTCACAACTATGGCTTCTTCTTGTACAATGATTAGGTTTCATTTAGCATTGGCATGGTTGTGCAAGTTTGGTTAAATAATGTGTTATACCCTTAGGTGTAAAATCGACTACTTTATGGTACTCTTAGTGTAGTGAGTTTGTAGCCTTGAATAAGCAGAGGTTCGAGTATCAAGCCTGCATCGTTATGATTGGGGAATTTGTGATCCTAATGATAAGTGTCAAAGCAACATTTATTCTAGTATATATTTCTCCATAAACAGTTATATTTTCTTAGTGATTTTACTTTCATTTAAAAGATTTCACATGGTATGTAGTTTTATTTTGTGCAATTACGGGTTTTAGGTGAAATGGATAGGAAAATTACTTGGAATTTGTAATTGATGATAAAAGTGTGGAAAATGATGAAAATTTATACAAAATTAAATGCAAATATTGCTGATTTGAATAAAGCATTAAATGGTTAAGTTTAGAAGATGTTGGGCCTTACAAATTATATAATCGGTCAGATTGGGTGAATGTCGATTTAACTTATTCTTTATAGATTCAAAAATCCTAGCCAAGTTTAGCTTAATGCATGCTAAATATAATATGATGTGTGCAAAATGTTGATAAATCTTCACAAACCACTCAACTTGAGCTGACCTTGGTTTGGATACAATGTTGAGTAAATTCTTACTTAGCTCATGATGGTTTTTCCAATAAGAGAAATAAAAAGTGATTTGCTTATGAATGAGCATAGTTGATAAAGATAAAAGATAGAGAAAGGAACATTTACACCTTGACATTATCCTAGTTCGGCCCCTACCTCCAGTCCCCTTCAAGCTTAAATCCACTAGTGTTATTTCCTTTAATTAGGCCAAGAAGTCTTTGACAACAGGTAGGATTACAAGTGAACACCTTCCAAGATAAACTAACTCTCAACACATTTTGAGTACCCTTCTCAAATTGTTCCCACTCAGTTTATAATAAGATTGTTAGTAGAAATAAGAGACATAATTTATAGAGCATTGGTTCCTTTACAATAGATGACTTAGCTTAATTCCAAGTCTACTAAAATTTTCTCTATTATAATATGATTAGAATTTTGAGTTTGCTTGAATGAAATTTCAAAGTCTATAATTCTTTTGATAGAATTTTAGCTCTTTAGAAATTCAAGCGATTCACCAAGTTGTAATCAATTGCTTGTTCCTCTATTTATACTTGAAAGCTTTTGGGAAGAAGTCGTTGCAACTTTTCTACTTGACTTCTGCTTAAAATCTATTTTCTTCACTCCTTCAAATTTCTTCCCATTTCAAAAAGTTTTGAAGCCATTTAGAACAAGATTTTTTGATGTTAAGGCACGATATTAATCTGTTGATTAATTTCTTATTAGTGACTCTTAACATCAAACAATTATTTAGAGAGTGAAGGCACGTGAGATGCAACGTGTTGGATTGTAATTGAATCCTTTGGCTGACGTAGCAATGGCACTACGAAGCTTTAAGATGACGTATTATTAGATGACTCCTTTTGACATGGCCTTTTTTGAATACATCCCAACTTTCCACACTAACATCTTTTTGATGCGAGGACCACTTGGTTATACTTTAATTTTGAGTGCTAAATCCTTTTTGAGACCTAAAATGCATCAACTAAGAATATTTTGTCTTCATTGAATAATTAAAGGTAACAACGTGAAGTATTACTCAGCATCGCATAAAGTACTCAACTTTGGCGGAGAGATATCGTATAAACTTTGTGATGGTTAATTTAGACAAGTAATGAACATGCAAACTAGCATGGTAGAATTTTAAAACTTAAAATTAACTTAAAAGGAACTCCTCAGCATGGCATGATTGATATAATCTTAATTGAAATGTTCCATAGATTCATTAGGTTTATAAAAGTTATTAAAGAGACCTAAAATCTAAGTATAGAGCATTATCAGTTGATGTTTCCTTCCCTTGATGTGGTAGAGTGATCCCTTGAATCAATCAGACAGAGCTTTGTTAGCACTAGCTTCCAAACCAGGATATCCTTTATGAGTAGTCCACATATACCCTAATGACCAAAACCCTACAAGGAGGGAGAACTTGTCAGTTAACAAGTTGCTGATAGACCACTCGTATACCAACCCAAAAATAACTACGAAGGCTCTTTTCTAAAGTAAAAATAAGCCTTCAAAACAAATCTCACAAATACTAGAGAAACTTGGGGAGGATATAAAAAAAATCGCAATAAAAAGGAGTCATGTTCAGAATGAAGGTTGAACTGAAGTGAAATGAAAAGGTGAAAAAGAACTCCTATATATAGGAGTAAGGGGAGCAAAATTTCTCCCCTTTTAGAAATGTGGGATGGGGAAATCCCCACCCCACATGCGCATATTCTGCTCAGAGCCCCAAGCTCCACTGGTTGACCCATGCACACAACCTGGAAGGGCAAGCTGTGCGAATCCCGTAAGGGAAGCCTATGCTAGCTTCCCTTGTCCCACAAGTGAGGTTTTCTAGGAATTCTCGCAAGCCTCACTTATGGGATGCTACTACAGGCCCAAGAAAATGATGCCAAGCATCAAGTACGAGCTTGCAGCCCGCTAGCACAATGAGTGCTTTTAGTACTCGCATGGCTGCCACACAAGCCCCTTCCCATAAATGACCCGATTTCATGTAGCCCACTCATAATGGGAAAATTCTCTTGCTCCACCTACTACACTTTTCCCAATTCCTCTTTTGAAATAATATCTAGTCTTACCATTAATTAGTCTATCCTAAACACCTTGATTATCTTATTACTCTCGATATAGACCCCGTCTATTAGTTCTTTTTTTTTATCTAATGAAGGTCTAATGTTTGTGATCTCAGAGGATCTCGAAGTAGAGAGTTGCTAAAGGTTGACCTAAACTTGGATTCCCATCCAAGAACCTTTAGGCTCAATGTTATAAATCGATATGGAACCTGATGGCTCTAGACAATCAAATGGGCTTTCTAGCAAAGGCATATGATCCCCGATACTCAATATGTCACATGCTTGTGACTTGATTTGGTTCTGCAATACTAATCGGTATAATCCACTCTTTCCATCATGTTAAGTAACATCTAGATTACTGAGCTTTGATAATGTGTTAGCTCATGTAATAGTCATAGCTATCCCAATGTTAGACTTGTTAATGAAGAACACTACTTGCCTTTATGTATAGAGAATGACTAGAAACTCATTTTATTAATCTCATACTCTAATAAGAGGTTTATGAGTGTGTCACTTCAACAAGAGTCCTTAAGTTATAACTCCCATTATATCACTATATCAGGATTGATGGATCTCATCTTGACTACTCAGCTTACTAATGAACGGTCATCATTTTACCTGTAATCATCTTTATAATCTTGATAAATAGGGTACGCATGAGTATGACTCGAAGTATAGAAACTTCTACACAAGTTAACTAGTATCTCAAGTTT
The DNA here is from genome assembly GCA_949673415.1 of Euphorbia schlechtendalii. Classification (NCBI taxonomy): domain Eukaryota; kingdom Viridiplantae; phylum Streptophyta; class Magnoliopsida; order Malpighiales; family Euphorbiaceae; genus Euphorbia; species Euphorbia schlechtendalii. The sequence continues at coordinate 4,465 of CATIWQ010929434.1, read as the reverse complement.
GAGGATACTTGTACTGCTACTACAATAAGACATGACACCACTACATGTATATAATTATTTCTAAGTGTCTGTCTTATAGTGGTCTCAAATGTATTACCCAAATCATGTGTTAACTCAAGGTATAACCAACTCGTGAGATCAGCTACTTACATCTAATCCAAGGAGTAAGCCTACATATGCTAGTTTGTCTGCTTCATTGATGTCCAATCTCAATGAAACTATGACTAGGAATATTTAGAATTTTTTATAATTACACATGAGTGAAGTTCTTGTTAGATATGATGTATTCCATGTAGCCAATTAGGGTGATATATCTTTATTATTCACTAATATAGAAACAATTTTATATTATTGTTTATCAACAATAAGACATCTTTGTTAACTATTAATGATTGTTTCTAAATTATGTATCTTGCTGGCATTATTTATATGTTATTAAGTATGTGTATATATTCATTGATATAATAAAACAAAGTCCATGACTATTTCATATCGTGAAAGTGGAAAGACATAATGGGAGCTATGTGGAGTGAGAACTGCACACACGTGTTACTATGAAAAGTCTAAATATCCCAAGTCATAGTTTCATTGAGACTGAATGAAGTAGTCAGACTATCAAGTGTAGGCTTACTCATTGAATTTGATTCTAGCAGCCAATCTCACGAGTTGATGGTTATATCTTGATTTAATACATGAATGTATTAGGGTGATACATTAGAGATCATTATAAGATAAATACTCAAAAATAACTACATCCATGTGTTGGTGTCATTTATTATTATAGTAGCAATACGAATATCCTCAAACCTAAGATACTTGTTATCTTGTATGTGATTTGCTATATGTTGGGTCATACTTATTCATACCCTAGTGATCAAATGATATGGGTGATTATGGTTATAGTGGTGATTGTTCGTTGGTAAACTGAGTAGTCAAGATTTGATACATTGCTCGTTATATAGTGATATAATGGGAGTTGTACCTCAAGGAATCTTGTTTAAGTGACACACTTATAAACCTCTATTCAAAGTATGTGATCGATAGAATGGATTTCTAGTCAATCTCAATACATAAAGGTGAGTGGTGTTTTTCATGAACAAGTCTAATTACAAGATAGCTACGGCTATTACATGAGCTAACACTTAATCCGAGTTCAATAAAATGGATGGTACTTAACTTAATGGAAGGAGTGTATTGTACTAGTTACTATTGTAGAACTGGATCAATCACAAGCACGTGACGTTATGAGTATCAGAGGATCATACGCTTTTTTACAAAGCTAATTTGATCAACTAGAGCTATCAGGTTTCATATCAATTTTGAACACTAAGCTTGAAGGTTCCCATATGGGAAGCCAAGTTTAGGTCAACCTCAGCACCTTTATACTTCGGGATAATATGAGGTCACACACATTATGCCTTCACCAGAATAAATAAAGGACTTATTCATGGTTTCAATAGTGAGAAAAATGGGAGAGTAAAACTCATTTTGGATGACCAATCTTGGTTGGACTAGTACACTGAGAAAGAACGGAAAGGTTTAACCGAGCGAAAATACCACGAGTTGTCCTTGGAAGAAATCTCACAAGGGCCTATGGGCTAACCATTTACAAGCTCTAGAAGCGCTCGTGAGCTTGCAAGCGCAGCTTTGCAGTGCTTCCGGGAAAGCACGCAAGCAGGCCTCGCGAGCACTGCTAGACTAACGCTCATGGAGGCCCATGAGGCCTACCACAAGCAAGCTTAGAAGAAATCTCACACACTAGTGCTGCAGGCAAGGCAAGCCCAAATAAGGCTTGCCTTATTCAGCATTTCTACTCTCAGAGATTCTCATGGAGCAGCACATGTGGGATTGGTGACTTTCACCAATCGCACATCGGTTCCCCCTCCTTGTTTTCTTACTTAATCTCAACCTTCCTTCTAATTTTTTACTCCTTTTCTTGCAAGTTTTTTTTGCGAGTTCCTTCATGTATTTCTCTAGGTTTTCTAAGAATTCTTTTGAAGGCTTAATCCTAATTTAGAAAGAGACTTCTTAGTTATATTTTCTGGTTAGTCTACCAACGGTCTAGTAGCTGCCTGTTATCTGATGAGTTCTCCATCTACTTGAGGTTTTGGTTGGTGGGTTCCCTATGCACTTGTCATAGAGGCCCTCTTTAGGCTTATGCTAAGAAAGTGTTATTCAATTGCTCTAAGGGATTACCGCACCAAAAGAAGCCACACATCAACTGGTAGTGCTCTAAACTTGTATGCTAGTTTTCTTTAAATAAGTTTCATAAACCTATAACATTTATGGAACATTTCAATTAAGATTGTGTCAATCATGTCATGCTTAGGAGATCCTTTAAGGTTAATCTTATGTTTTGAAATTCTGCCATGCTAGTTCGCATGTTCATTAACTACCATAATTAACCGACAAAGGTATTATAACCTGCCTTATGCTATGCATGATTGATGATAATATATTGAAATGAGATTTTCAATGAATTTATTAGAGTATGCTATGCATGGCTCATGTTTCAATTCCTGTTATGAAAAATGTTGTCATTACTAGATTAAGGATTTTCTCAAACTTAGTCTAGGTAATTATCATATAAATTAATAATGTTTTACTACACGTGCAAATGCTTTAAATTGACGGTCATCCTGTACTTTACTTGATTAAAAAGAATGAAATCTTTAAATTATAATTGTCTATGGTACAACAAATCGAGTGCCCATGGTTATTTAAGCAAAGATTGGACTTATCTTTTCATTTACTTTAAGGGTGTTCGCCACTTTTCTACTGATAAGTTTATTAATTTGTTCACAAGATTTGGCTATGTATTAATGGTGCTTATTCACATAGTATAGGTGTTGTCAGTACCTCTTATCAAATAGAAAAATGATGATAACTACAAGTATATAGTTGCGATGTAGTTTTAAAAGATATCGAACCCACGGGGAAGGAACCAAGTCTAAAGATCAATAAGGAAGACAAAATAAAGAAAATAAAATATTATAAAGTTTTGGATAGGAGGGATAGAATGAAGAATGAGTAAATATAGATATGAAAGATTAAAGAATCTAAATATATAGTATAAGGATAGCAGAGAAAACATTCAAGTTCAACAAAGATGTTATGATTCACTAAACTAATCTAACATACTCGGTTCAAAATACTCAGATATTCAATTATTCGCTGCAGAGCAACACATGAAATGACTTATCTAAATCTAGCACAAATAAATCAAGACAATTATATAAACCTAGACAATGTCAATACAATGTTTAGTACGGGTCACTCTCACATAGCCACATTTAGCAAGTTACCATTCCAAAAATGTTGGCTCACTAAACAGCGTTATATCACAGATTCAGTGATTATACACAATATTGTTAACCTCGAAAATACTCTTAAAATTAACGCCAACGCATATAACTTGATTAATATAAAAGACTTAACATGAAATATGCATTATGACACATAGACATATCATAAACTTCGAAATAGAAAGTATAAGTAGAAAGTAAAGCAAAGTTGTAAGGTATGTAAGTGAAATCTAAAGTTGATCAAACCATATCCACTCTTTAATGGGAGTCATCAATTCCTGCAATTCCTATGTCTAATTTGAATTCGGTCTCTGCCCATACAGAACCTCTGCTAGGATACTATTCTTTGCGAATATTGAACAAACGAATATTGAAGAATGAAAACTTTTATTGATAAGTGATTTGCAAGTACACTTATACAACAATTGCTCGAGAATATAGAGAAATCTAGTGATCGAAACAAGAATTCGAATCACCTAAACATTTTCTCGCTAACACTTATGAATGTCGAGAATTCTCTATCTAAACACACATTATATTTCACTCATGCACTCTAAAGTTTTCCCTTTGTCTCACTACACTGTGATGCACAAAATTTGTGAAGTTTGGAGCCTTATTTATAGAGTTCGCAGGGTTGTGTCTATCCAAATGAAAAGTCGCGTCCATTGGTAATTGATTGCATCACTTCATTATGATTGGTTGAGAAGCTTCAATCTAATCCAAAATGGATAGACACCATTTCATGATTGGTTAACTTTAGATAGGTGTCTATTCGTTGGTAGTTGATGGCTGTTGAAGGCGATTGATCATGCTTATCTGGCGGTTGGTAGTTAAGTCACGACCATGAATCTTTGATTAGCAGATTTCTGTTTTGAAGAAGAATCGATCGTGAGCGTGAATGGTTGTCGCGACCTTGAATTTCATTTTTCTTCAGAATTCATCTTGTGACTTCACTGATCTTTGACAGCTTCGATCCTAAGCTAAATCTTTAAGTTCCACACATCTTTTTGCACCTTTTTCACTCATTTTTTCATAGAATTCCACTTTTGATCATTTTACTCATAAGATTTACCTAGTATCTGCATTTGCATAAAAAACAACTACATACCACGTGAAATCTTTTATATGAAGTAAAAAAATGACTTAAATTATAGTGTTTA
>CATIWQ010929340.1:0-70508 GCA_949673415.1 Euphorbia schlechtendalii | reverse complement strand
AATAACTAATAATTACTAAATTAGATGAGAATTTGTTTAATAAAGAAATTGTACATCTAATGGTTTTATTGATTGCAGTCATATAATGACATTTGCAACTTAACTATCATCTTAACAGTGTGGAATAAAATAGAACCAATTTGTGTCTAATTTCATTAATAAATATACGTTTTAACGAACCAATTATTGTTGACGGGTTGGAAAATGCAATGTATGTATGCATATTGAATTAAACAAAAACTTATTTACTAATCAAATATACCTTAGAATTACGTAATATTATATCAAACAATGTGAAAACAAAGCCAAGGACAATGTATTATTATTATTATTATGTGTATACAAAAAGATATTGCAATTTTATAGATTTGAACATTTGTATGGTATCACTAATAATACCGAGGATGTTGATATTTATGACAATTGAAAACTGTTAGTACTAATTACTTTATTTTTCTTAATATTTGAAAGTCAACTCTGAAGTCCATCATAAAAAAAAATATTGTGATAAATGGTTTTTCTTTATCGCGCTGCCAATAATTTTGAATGGATGAGATTCCTTTTCTGTATAATAAATAGAAACGTATTAATTAAGTAATGACATTGACATTGACTATATATTTACTCAGAAAAATTGACAACGGCATATTTAATTTGTATCCCTAATTAATGTACTAATAATTATACCATTATAAAAGGGAATTATGGGTGAAGAATTTATGCTCAACATTCTTGATAATAAAAATAGGGTATCATTCTGAATTTTTAAAAAATTTAATCAATATATTAATATAATAAAAATGCTCATCAATATCGCGTGTGAATTTTTGGTTGAAGAGGGAATAATTTGAAAAATGGCTTTTTTAAAAATTAAACTAAACAGATTTTGAGGGGATTAAGTTGACACGTGACATTGATGGGGCTAAATAATTTACTTTTACCAAGTTAATGAAAATCTGATCCTTTTGTAAGTTAGAATGACATCTGACTCGGAACTATCAAGTTAATGTCAAAGTACATGTAAAAAAGACATTTCATTATCTTAATCAATGTTACTCTTTATATCTCTTGTTTATTTTCTCATGGAGGAAAACTTATTCAATTTGAATTTAATTAGTAAATGTCATAATACCTTTCTAAAAGGAAAACTTAGAAAGTTTGAATTGATGATATAAAATGAATATTTCCAATGAATATGGAAATACAGAATTACAGGGAAAGAAAGGACTAAGGGAGCTTATATAGGCTTAATAGTACAAAATATCTATATGAAGAGGAAAAGATAATTCCAGCCAGGACTTAATGATATAGCAACTTTTGCAACTGATTTACCACCTCGTCATAGTTGAAATACTCAGCTACAAGCAGATTTAGCAGAGTTGTGTGACGTAGCTTGTTTGGAAGCACTATAGACTATAACATACCCCTTTCTAGTTAAAGTTTTAACATTTGGTAGCACAATGTTTGAATTGGCAGGCATTGGTAATAACATCTTATGTAGAAAAGATATCATTGTTCTATAACTTTTTGGTTTGGTTAACAAGTCAACCAAGTATAATTGTGAAGAAATGTGAGGAATAATCACAAAACCTTCATTAACTAAGTCTATGATAAAATGAATATCTAATTCAACATGCTTCATCTTTTCACAGAGAATATGATTTTAAGCAATGACAATAGTAGTTACACTATCACAATCCAACTGTATTGGTAACTACACAAGAATATGCAAATCATGCATCATATATGTTAACCATTTTATTTCATAACATGTATATGCCATGGTGCGATACTCAACCTCAATAAAAATCGGCTCACTATAGGTTGTTTAGTTTTCCAAGACACAATAGCTCATCCTTATAATAAGTAGAAACTAGTTACATATTTGTTGGTACTTTTGCATCCACCCTAGTCTGAATCACAATAATCATAGACTAATTAATATGTTTTAGTAAGATGGAATAAACCATGACTTAATGTTCCTTTAAGATACTTCAAAATCCTAATAGCAGCTTGCCAATGATGCTGACAAGGATCATGCATTAATCGACTCAATTGTTGAGTACAATAAGAGATATCAGTCCTAGTGAAATTAAGGTATAACAATCTCCCAATCAATCTTATATATAGCTCTGGATCTACAGGAGGAATTCTCCTATCTGTCAACTTATTCCCCAATTCAAAGGGTTAGTTGTTGTTTTATCAACCAAGTCAGCATCTGAGATCAAGTTTGTAATGTACTTGACTTGAGATAGAAACATTCCCCCTGAAGTCTATGCCACCTCAACAATGAATGCAGATAATTTTTTTGTATGACATACTACAACTTAGAGTTCATTAATTGAATATAAACCACATATATCAACAAGGCCAGAAAATCCTCTTCATTCCTCTTAGTGAACAAATAATGGTTACCTTGGGATCTGATGAAACGGAATTCTAGCAACTTTACTAATATTTCCTTATGCATGTCTACCCTCTTGCTTTAATCCATATAAGGATTTAACAAGCTTGCCCATTTTTACCTTATAATATTTCTCTGGTTGTACCAAATTGGTGTCTTCCTCTATATTCCATGAAGATAGGCGTTGTAACATCAATTTGATGGATAGAAAATTTTTAGAACCCCAACTGCCAAAAACATTCTAAGAGTGGTTATCTTTACAATTGAATTAAAAGAATCACAATAGTCCAATCCAAAACCTTTGTAGGTAATACATTGATAACTAAAGTGGCATACAACCGAACCTCTCCCAATTTTTTGCTGAGCTCCCAACAAGACTACTCTAGTTATCTCAAGCAGATGCTTATGCTTGCGCTCCACCACACCATTCTGTTGTGAGTCTGTACCTTCAACTCCTATGATGAATTATGGCCCTAGTATAAAGCAAAGAAGCACTCATGACATTCACAAACTTTCCATCATTATCATTGAGAATGATAGAAAACTGTGTCTCTACCATATTGAGAAAATTTTCCAAAGCAAAAATAGCTTCATATTTATGAGCAAGAAATACAACCATGTAACTCTTGTATAATCGTCCATAATGTTAAGGAAATAAGTGCATCCAGTTATACTTTTCTGTTTATAAGGCCCTTATAAGTTAATATGCAACTTATGAAACTTATGCAAAGTAGTAAGGGAACTCTTAGTAATAGAAGGCCTATGTAACTTTGCATTAGGACAAACTTCAAAGTAGTAGTACAATCAACATAATTTCCAAGATTATGACATAGACAGTTTACTGAGGCATGTCCCAATCTTTGGTGCCAAGATGAATTAACAACATCATTACAAGAAACAATTTGTATTACATTATTACAAAATTTCACAATCTTCAACACATCTTGTCAAAGGAATAATGACCCAGCAAGTAGAGGTTATCAATGAGCCAAGTTATAGCTTTAACCTTCTTAGTGCTCAAGTCTTGTAGGTAACAATAAGAACCATAAAAATTAGTACAATGTGATTGTCTTTTGCCAACTTCCCAACTGACAAAACATATACATACATGCATGCATGCATACATACATACATATATATATAATTAGGCACATGAAGAACATTCAATAACTGAATACCCCCTGCCAATTGTATACTCCAACATGTGAAATCGGTTTCACAATTCCATCATAATAATAAATGGATTGCTTGTTAAGAGAACATGCATTTTAAAAAACAAGCAACTTTGATGGCACATATGCGCACTAGCGCCACTAATAATGATCCGATTGTAATTAGTAGTTGGACTCTTACCATAAAATCCGATAAAAACAATTATATATGATGAATAATGATGGATAGGAGATTTCACAACTTCTTTCCCTTTCATCATCTTCATGAAGACTTCCTTAACAACTCTATTCATCATATTTGGATTCATATTCTCTTAGTATTTCTCATACTGATCAAATTCCATAGGAGAGCTCTGATTAGCATGTGAAGGAGAGTAGTCAGGAATTTTACCTTTGAATTTTTCCTTCCACTAGTATGAAATTCTGTGAATCTTGAAACAAGTCTCTTTAGCATGCTTATGCCATTACAATGAGAGCATTTCAACTTGTTTTTGTCAATTTTATAGGGATCATTGTGAGGCCCAACCTGCACTATTGCAGAAGTAGAAACTAAATTAGCTGAAGAAAATGATGCTAACTCCAATGCTTTAACATCTAATACTTCATTCTATTTTTCAACTATAGAAAACATCGAATAAATCTTATCAAGGCTCAATAATGGATCTACGAGAAGAATCTAATCCTTGGCATGATAATAGTTGGAATGCAATCCCATAAAAAATTCATCAATTGATCCTCTTGGTCCTGATCTACAACTCTATTGAAGGCATTGCAATCACACTCTATTATAGCACCACATCTACATCTTGGAATAGGTCTGAGAAGTAGTACTCATCCCACATCCTATGCGACTTATTATAGTAGAGCTAAACTCTTAGATCTCCATGCTCCAACATGTGTATATCACTTTTAAGTTTAAAGAGCATAAGACCATTGTTCTCACATAACTTGTGCTCTAAAGCTTTCCATAAAATTCTTGCAGAATCAACATAAAGAAAAACTTTCTGGATTCTTTTAAATTGAATTCAAAATCCAGATTGTTACTAGACAATCGTACCTTCTCCATTTCTGATGTTCAATAGAATCTTTCTCCAAATTTTCTTGATCTTCAAGCACATAAATTGTTTATCTTTAGAAGTTAATGCTCTTTCCATATCATTTTCTAGGACACGAAATTCTGAATTTCTTTCAATTCAACAATTACATGACCTGGATTTTCATTGCTCCAACTCTTTTTATGCTCTTCTTGTTCCTCTTCATACTGATCTGTCTCTTTCTCACATGGATCAGCAACAATTGATTGATTTCTTTACTTCTTTCGAGTCATGTTGGCTCTGATACCATGCAAGGAAAGCTTTGAATGCTTGATAGGTGAGCTTATATATAGGCTTATCAGTATGAAATATCTACACGAAGAGGAAAAGATATTTCCAACTAGGACTAAAAGACTTAACAACTTTTGTAACTGATTTTGCCACCTAATCATAGCTGAAATACTCAACTACAAGTAAAATGTAGCAGAGTTTCATGATGTAGCTTGTTTGGAAGCACATGGACTGTAACAGTTTCAATATTCAGTAAATAAATTGTTTCAGCATAATGTTATATATAGAATTATTTTTTCAACTTGTACCTTTGGATTCCTCCAGCATGAATGATTTGGAAATGAAAAGGAACAACATTAACATATCACTAGTCATGGATATATCATACATTGACATATTAAAGAGAAACAATAACAAAACCATGTACTAAATTTACCGTCCATAACATCGTGGTTACTAATTTCAACGTGATCGTACAATTAACCGACTAGGAAACTAGGAGACTAATGTTTTTCTACTGCCAAGTGTTATATATTGAAGTTTATTAAAAAAAAGATAAATAGAACATTATGTCCTATTTATATATATTAGCAAATTAGGTCTTAACTCTAAATCCAACGACTAATGTGTTTGTCAGCTGTTAAACATTTGAATTAAATTAAATTGTAAATATTAGTTGTATTTTGTAATTATTATACATTTTAATATAAGTATATATGCATGTATCTATTATAACTTGTTTTGAACAAAGTTTGAAATACTTGACGTAATATCGTCATTGTTTTAATGATATTTTTATTATATTTTTTCTTATCATTGTAAAATGAAGAGTGTGATAATTTATCCGATAATAATAAGTGACGATGAAAATAAGGTTACCATACAAAATTTCGTAGAAATTCGAATTTCAAATTTTTCACAAGACGCTACCATATACTAGTTTAGTAATATTACATATTAGTCAACGTCAACGGTTTCATATCACAACCCATATGAAATTACAAAATATTTGAAATTGAGTACGTGACCCAAAAAGCGTCCAAATTCAGTATTGACAAACTTACCCAAATGGGCCCTCTCGTGTTTGACCCGAATAAAAACTCTGTAAATCTGTAATCATTGATTCATTCATTCAATTCTTTGACAAATCCAACGTCGACTCACATTTCTACGCTGCCACGTGTCACATCCAATGGCAGTATCGTAACTTACAAAATTACAGCTTTATAATCTCTTTCGCTGTGTTGGGTTTTTTAGTTTCGTTTTTTACCATGAAATTGTAAGAACAAAAAGTGTTCTTTTGATGCTTGTGATTTTCTTAACAACCAAACAGATTTTCCTTTTTTTTCTCTTTACGGGGAAAATTCATTGAACCTAGACGGTTTCTGGTTTTTCTTTGCAATTATTCAGTGATTTAAATTAGGTATTTCCCTGTTAGAAAAGGTAATTTATTTATAGATTTTCTGTTCTTTTCATTATTTAAAACTCAGTCCCTTTTTCCCTTTTGATATAATTTTTTACAATTGAACTTTTTGTGTTTCTTTTTCACAAATACAGAGATTGATTGAGTGGACAGTAATTCTGCAGCCCACTATCAACGGTTTCTATGGAGGTGAGCATTATGTTACTTTATTTTATTCTTCTATTTGGAAAATATGTACTTTTATTTTTCAAATGCTGGTTTTGATTTTGATTTTTATATGGTTTTCTTGTTTGTTAATGTCGGGAAGGTGTGAAAATTAATCTAATGTCTTTATGTAAGAATGTATAGTGCCTTGAATTGAATCTATATTAGTTATGAAATGCATCTAATGAATATATATTTTTTATTAGTTTTTTCAAATGTGGCTCTACAGACTGTTCATTAGACAAATTAACGAGTATTTTAAGCATTTCAAAGCCGACAATATGGTAGATATTTTAATTATGCTAATGCTGAGATAATCATATCTTAATTTACTAGTTTCAGCATATTTTTTAGTGGCTTCACTTAAAAGTCCTTTTAGGATGCTTCTCTTTTCTTGTTTCATTAGAATAATAATTCTCAATGCCTTGTTTTTTTTACCGCTCCTGGGTAGAACATATTGTATAAGTTGAATGATGCTTATCAAGAATAAGTTGATTTATACCAAATTTGACTTATGCCCTAAATACCAATTAAAACCAAATAGAACCAAATGACCCTGGATGGTTGTAATGAATTGAAGTAAGAATTTTTGTTTTCTGTTTCACTTTACGATAAATAAGTGTTGTATCCATATCACCGAAATAGATTATAAATCCGAGTCTTGGAACACTGATATTTGCGTCAGTGTAGACTGCCTCGCCTCTTAGAATACAACGTTTGCCAGGTTCCACATGAGCACATGATGCTTCATACACACGTGCCACTCTACTTTACATAGTTTTGAAATGTCAAGAGAAAGTAAATGTATTTTTAATTTGCCGCTGCCATCTGTTCTTGACGAAATACTTTTCCAAGTTTGGTTTTTCTTCTATATAATTATTATATCATAACGTTTTCACAAGCATCATTATACTTGAATTTTGCTGCATTATTTAGACTTAATATCATAACGTTTTCACAAGCATCATTATACTTGAATTTTGCTGCATTATTTAGACTTGATTAAAAAATAATTTTTTTTAAAAAGTCTACTTTGTTCTATGTTTTAAGCTAGGTTACATGTAACTGAGATTATAGGCTTGGTGAGTTTGACTCAGCAATAGACTCACAACTTATATAAGAACCATAAACTATAATTCCATTTCATGTTCATTACAGAACTACACCTTCCTTAATCACATTATAATCCTTCTCGGTTAGTTTAATCAATGTTTTGATCACGTTCAAGACTCGCTGTAAAATCTAGCTCTTACACATACATTGTTGTCTTTTTTTTTGCAGGTGTAAATTTCTTCGTCAACACATTCAAGAGACAAGACACCCGAAAGAAAAGATCAGATGGACATAAGAAGCTCGTCATCTCGCCGCGAACCTCGAGTTCATAAAGTTGGACTTCCCCCAAAGCAAAACATCTTTGATGAATTTAAGGATACTGTGAAAGAGACATTCTTTTCGGACGATCCTTTTCGCCCATATAAGGACCAACCCGGAACCCGAAAATTCGTCCTAGGCATCCAAGCTATCTTCCCCATTCTCGAGTGGGGACGAAGTTACAACTTAACCAAATTTCGAGGCGACCTTATAGCCGGTCTTACTATTGCTAGTCTTTGCGTTCCTCAGGTAAACAAATTTTAGCGGTTAAAAAGTTTGTTGATGATCTCAAGAAAAATCTGTTATTGACCTGAAAATTTCGGTTATCAGGATATTGGGTATGCGAAACTGGCGAATTTGGCACCACAATATGGGCTATGTAAGTTTTGTCATATACATGTTTTTTTCACATTAGATTTACAAGTAACTGATTTTTTTTTTCTTGGAATTATTTGCAGATTCGAGCTTTGTTCCGCCTTTGATATATGCATTCATGGGAAGTTCACGAGATATAGCGATAGGACCTGTTGCTGTGGTGTCACTTTTGTTGGGGACTCTGCTTCAAAATGAAATCGACCCGAACAATGCAGAAGAATATCGAAGGCTGGCATTTACTGCCACCTTTTTCGCAGGGATCACACAAGTAACCCTTGGTGTTTTAAGGTAATTTAGAACCGTTAAAAAAGGTCCGGTTTTTACGGTCGGGTTGGGCTTTGGAGGCTGATAAAAGTTTTTTTTTTCGCCGGTTATTTTAGGCTTGGCTTCTTGATTGACTTCCTTTCACATGCTGCCATTGTTGGTTTCATGGGAGGAGCTGCCATTACAATTGCACTACAGCAACTCAAGGGCCTTCTCGGGATAAAAAAATTTACGACAAATACTGATATAATTTCGGTAATGAAATCGGTATTTCACTCAGCTCATCATGGAGTAAGTCTCTTTCCTCGTCTTCAAGAATGTTTTTATTCGGATAATTTCCTGTGTTTCTAGTGCTTGATTTGTTAAAAAACGAATTTTTTCCGCAGTGGAACTGGCAGACTATTGTTATCGGTCTCTGCTTCCTAGCATTCCTTCTTTTCGCCAAGTACATTGTAAGTCTCGAACGATTTGCTTCATTCATTCACAGGAATTTTCGTTCGAAAACTATTTCTTGAACTCTTGTTTTGTAACTCAGGGAAAGAAGAACAAGAAATTCTTTTGGGTCCCAGCAATTGCACCCTTGATTTCTGTTGTTCTATCGACCTTTTTCGTGTTTATAACTCGCGCTGACAAGGATGGAGTTCAGATCGTAAGCTTTTTTATAATCCTTTCGACACTTCGTTTCAAAGATTCAACCTTTTAGGATATTAAGAAAGTACTAATTTATTCTCGCGATTTTGTTGATTCGTGTAGGTGAAACACATCGAGAAAGGGATAAACCCGGCATCTCTCAACGAAATATATTTCAGCGGTCAATATCTTGGAAAAGGTTTTAGGATTGGTGTTGTGGCTGGGATGATAGCTTTGACAGTAAGACAAATTTCTGATATATATCTTAATGTACCATAATCAATATAGAATTTTTTTCGAAAATGTAACGAATTCCGTTTTTTTTAGGAAGCAACGGCAATAGGCAGAACTTTCGCAGCTATGAAGGATTATCAACTAGATGGAAACAAAGAAATGGTAGCACTAGGAACAATGAACGTTGTTGGTTCAATGACTTCTTGCTACGTAGCAACAGGTAAAACACATCTATACCATGGTATAGTCTATACTATGCTAAGATACCTACACTTTAACTTAAAAGCTGATTATATTTTTCGGGTTTTTCAGGTTCATTTTCGCGATCTGCTGTGAACTACATGGCAGGCTGCCAAACAAGCGTCTCAAACATAGTTATGTCAATAGTCGTGTTTCTTACGTTGGAATTTATCACTCCGCTATTCAAGTACACACCTAATGCCATACTTGCCGCTATAATCATATCGGCCGTGGTTAGCCTAGTCGATTTCGAGGCGGCGATTTTGATTTGGAAGATCGACAAATTCGATTTCATTGCCTGTATGGGAGCATTCTTCGGCGTTGTTTTCGTGTCTGTGGAGATTGGACTTTTGATTGCGGTAAGATTTAGTATACCGCGGTGACGTGGCACATTCTGATTGGTGAAACTTTCGGAGAATTAAAACCGAATTGTTTTTTTTCGCAGGTGTCGATATCTTTTGCTAAGATTTTACTGCAAGTGACAAGGCCAAGGACCGCGCTGCTCGGGAAGTTACCGGGGACTAGTGTGTACCGAAATGCACAACAATATCCTGAAGCAACTAAGATTCCTGGTGTTTTGATTGTTAGAGTTGATTCTGCTATTTACTTTTCAAATTCCAATTACATCAGGGAGAGGTAAAACACTTCCACTTGTTTATTTAAATTTTATTAACAATTTGGTCCTTAACTAGGTTTTTAGTATCAGATTAGTCCAGCCTCTGAAGTCAATAGCATTGGGTTGATTTGAGCATTAATTCTAAATTGAAGGACTACTAAAACTTAAATTTAGCATTGGATTGAATTGATTCTGCTGGTCAAATTTTTTGGCTATTTTATTTAGTCCACAAAATTTGCACATTGCGTTGTTTATATTTCCATTTTATTTTTTATACTCATCAAGTGTCAACTAGACGTGCGTATTGTAGACCCTCAATAGACAAGTTAATTTTTCATCGGCCCGACTTGACTTAGATAAGTTCGAATATATAAGAATTGAGCTGGATTCTTATAAAAAGGTTCTGGCTAAGCCTACAGAAAATATTATTAGCAGTCTCACCTAAATAATGATAAAGATGAATTAATGCATAAGAATTTGGGCAAAGGAAGGCTAAGAGAATAATATACTTGCTTCTAATTGCAGGATATTGAGATGGTTGATCGATGAGGAAGAACAATTAAAAAAATTATGCGAACCTCAAGTCCAGTATTTGATTGTCGAAATGTCACGTAAGTCCTCGTATTTTTTAAAATTTTCTTCTCTGATCCCTCAGTTTGAATTTCTTTTTTGAATTCTGAAATTGATACGAGCATTTTTTATTTTGTTTCAGCTGTAACTGACATTGACACCAGTGGAATTCACGATCTAGAAGAATTATACAAGAGTCTCAACAAGAAAGATGTTCAGGTTCATTTATTTTCAATTAAAAAAAACCAGCAACACCTATGTGCCTGTTTGGTTCGCAGTTTCGCTTTATTCTATTCCGGAATAGAATGAAATAAGCAGGCGAACCAAACTACACACATTAATTAAACTTGTTATTACTGACAAAAAATAAAGAAATAACCTGGTTATAAATTGCAGCTAATATTGGCAAATCCGGGACCGGTGGTGATCGACAAACTGCATGCCTCCGGTTTAGCAAGTAAGATCGGAGAAGACAAAATATTCCTAACAGTAGCAGATGCGGTGGCTACTTGCTTCCCCAAATTACCCCCTCAAGTTTAAATATTTGACCTAATTCAGCAATTCCATATTAATGCATAATTGTACAGCAGCCAATGAACAAGAAGAAGAAGAGTGAAACTAAGAAGGAAATGGATCAGAGATAGCACAAGTTTTGTTGTATTGCTATAAAATGTGAATAAAAAGCAACAACCTCACTCTCATATCATCCTTTTTAGTTAGTGCCTTTCCTTTTCTTTTCTATTTTGGAATTGTTCTATACAACTTGTTTTCGTATTATATTCAAGTTCCTCCTATTATAAATCATTGCGTTATATGTAGATTTAGATTGACTTGAGGCGTTAGGTCTTAGCTATTTAAGTTCGTGAATTTTGATCTCAAATCATATCCTTTGCAAAAAAAAAGGGCAAATCATTTTAAAGGTATTCGATCCAAAAATATTCAATTAAACAATGTACAAGGTTTAATACAATTTAAAGATTCTATTTACTTCAATATTTTTGTTATAGACTTTAAAATTGGATAAGCCATCATATTGGTTGCTTATAAATATATAATAAACATATATTTTAAAAAGAAAAACTTGAGATTGGGATTAGGTTTGTAGTGAGGTAAGCAGAGAAGACATGATTAGTTTAGTTGGGTTGAACCTTGTTGTAAAACAAGGCTACATTCATGTTAATTTGTATAAAGATGATTCTCAATATTATAATGCAAAATCCTCTAATGATGCTCCCACTACATTGTTTATTATTACTACTATTTAAGTAATTCGGCTTAAACTGAAATATTTCTAACATTAAGATTTACGATGGTCCAAAATCCAAACTAATTTCTATTGCTCATTTCTCAAACGGCACATAGTTCATATGCAAAAGATAAGAAAACAATTTGCAACGGAATGTGCACCGGAAATTTCGTTACAGAAGCTGTTTTGACAAATATGTGCAGATTAGTCTGCAAGAGATTTTTTCGCTTGCATGTTCCATGATCATTTTTAATAACATTAGAACCTTAACAATTGGGCCCATTAATGTTGTTAAAAGCCCACCTAGCAATTATCCCCAATTTATTTTCATTTTCATCATCTTCTTCAACTGATTCTATCTTACACCAGAGTCCTAAATCAATGGCTCAATATCAGTGTCTTCTCCCTGCAATTCGCACCATCTTCACCAATTTCTTCACTGCAAGAACACTTCCTTCTCATTTTCAACCTCAAAAGAATCTATCTATCTTCCTACGCCTCAAACCTAAAACCCCTGTTAAACCCTATTGTACTCTCCCTCACAATTTATTCTCCCCTACCACTCTCATACACAACAACTCTGACCAGCGTTTTCTGAGCTCAAATTATGACGGTTCAGGTACCACAATTGCTGCCATTGTTACCTCGGTTGGTGGCCCCGCTGCTGCCGTTGGGATTGTTAGATTGTCTGGACCTTCGGCGTTAGACATTGCTTCTCGTGTCTTTCGACCTATGAGAAAAAAGAAGAAAAGGAAGAAGATTAATGAGAACGGCGAAGGATTGTCCAATTGGCGGCCTGCCAGTCATGTTGTGGACTATGGCGTGGTTTTGGATCTGGAAGGGAATGTAATTGACGAGGTATCGCTATTTCATTAGATTTTTATTCGATGTGAATTACAATACTAGCAATATAATTTAGAAATTGCTGATTTCCTTACAAACTGTAAATTGCTGAATTTATTGTATTTCTTGGCATTTCCAGGTTTTAGCTTTACCTATGTTGTCTCCGAGATCTTATACTTGTGAAGATGTGGTTGAACTTCAGTGTCATGGAAATGAAGTTTGTCTTACTCGTGTGCTGAGAGCTTGTCTTGCAGCTGGAGCTAGGCTTGCTGAGCCTGGTTTGTTTATTATCCAATCTTCTACTTTTATATACTTACATCAGAGAATTTGTGCTTGTTGCTTAACACGAAGTTTTAATAAATGTAGGCAGAAAAAGTGGTTACTAGAAAGAAATTTTGAACTGAAATCCATTGACATGTGTCCATCGGTAGAATAAAAAATTCATGCTTAGCCCACTTTCTTGCTGTAAATTTGGTTCATTTTCCATAAATGACAATGATGTTGAATATTTAGTATAATTTCTTCCAGGTGAGTTTACTCTTCGTGCATTTCTGAATGGCCGTTTGGATCTGTCCCAAGCTGAGAATGTTGGAAAACTGATTTCAGCCAAGTCTACAGCTGCGGCAGATGCAGCATTGGCTGGACTGCAGGCAAGTCTTCCTAATGTTGCTGATATTGAATCATGCTTAAAGAGATTATATTTTCTTTAAGTGAGGCTATTTCCATGAGTTGGCAGTTGGTGACGTTCATTCTTTGACAGGGGGGATTTGCTTCATTGGTGAAGTCGATAAGAACTCAGTGCATTGAGTTGCTAACTGAGATTGAGGCTCGATTGGACTTTGATGATGAAATGCCACCACTTGATTTAAACCTAATCATGGACAAAATACATTTGATGTCACAATCTGTTGAGATTGCTCTAGAGACAGCCAATTATGACAAACTTCTGCAATCCGAATTACAGGTAAATCTTCAGTACATTTTTTTTTTAATTTTTTCATCTTCTGACATTGTGCATCTTTAACCAACTGTAAACACGCCAGTTGGTACTTACTGAGTTCCCATTTGTAGCTTATAGGATGCATATTCACTTCGGTTATGTTTTCATTTTCTCTTCAAGTCATTGAGGTTTCACTATATATTCCAACTCATGCAAGATACGGTAAAAATAACCTCCAGATTAAGTATTAGTAGAAGCATGTCCAATTTCTTTTTAATATTTCCACATGGACTTGATATTTATTTAGTTTTTTGATGTGGATGTTACTTTGTTATGTTAATTTTGTTTTGGTATATGTGCAAAGATTGGTCATCATCTTAGATAAAGACCAATACCTGATCCATGCACCTTCTACTAGATTTCTCATCTTTTGATGATATTCAATAAATTTTCGCAGATAGCAATTGTGGGACGTCCAAATGTTGGGAAGTCGAGCCTTCTTAATGCATGGAGCAAAGTATGTCACACTTTTTTTTAATTTCCTTTTTTAAACATATGTTAGATTCTTTTTCTGACATCTTCTTAGAGAGAGGGCGAGGGCTACATGCTTTATTTGAATTGATGTTATCATAGAATTGTTATACACTGTTATTAGTATCATGTCTTATTTAGTATGCAGAGTGAGAGGGCAATAGTTACGGATATTGCTGGAACTACCCGAGATGTTGTGGAAGCGAGCATTTCAGTTTGTGGTATACCTGTGACCCTTCTTGATACAGCTGGCATCAGGATGACAGATGACATCGTTGAGAAAATCGGTATAACTTTCGAACCAACTTAATAATGTTTATAGTGATTTTATAGGCATCTATGATCTGCAAAATTTACCTGCATCGTTATTTAAGAAACTAGGAAATTCTTAAAGCCTTTCACCTTTTCTTTTTCCTCTTGATTTGAG
Source organism: Euphorbia schlechtendalii (assembly GCA_949673415.1). Taxonomy (NCBI): domain Eukaryota; kingdom Viridiplantae; phylum Streptophyta; class Magnoliopsida; order Malpighiales; family Euphorbiaceae; genus Euphorbia; species Euphorbia schlechtendalii. Next base: position 55,693 of record CATIWQ010929340.1, on the reverse strand, counting down.
ATATCGTGCTGGAATTTTCTTTGTAGGTGTGCAGAGATCAGAAGCAGCTGCTATGGGAGCCGATGTCATCATCATGACAATAAGTGCTTGCGATGGGTGGACTGCAGAAGATACCGAGCTTCTAAACAAGATCGAATCTAATAAGGTACTTGTAGTGCTCTTGCTTGGCTTGAGATTCCCACTCTGCCACAGATAAATATTTGTTCTGTTCCTTGCAATGACAGATATCTGTTGGATCTTCGACACCAACGGTCCTCGTGATTAACAAAATCGACACTGTTTCATCTGAAAGATTGGACTGGATTGAAAAATATAGTGGCTTTTTTAATAAGCATGTCTCTACTTGTGCTGTTAATGGGGAAGGAATTCAAAATCTCGAAATGGCAATATCCGAAATCATGGGTCTGAACCAGATACCTACAGGGGGGAGGAAATGGACAGTGAACCAGGTTTCGCCACCTGTCATTAACCTTGTGTTTCATTTTCGTGGTTGATTAAAGTGTTCATATCACTCCAGTTCAATGGCATCAGTCAATTTTCGGTAGAGACTGATTTGTGTCTGATTTAATGGTAATTTACAGAGACAGTGCGAGCAGCTAATGCGGACCAAGGAGGCACTCGTGAGATTGAAAGCATCGATCAAGGATGAATTGCCTTTAGACTTTTGGACGATCGATTTGAAGGATGCTGCATTAGCTCTTGGGCAGATAAGTGGAGAAGATATCTCTGAAGAAATACTGTCGAACATTTTTGGGAAATTTTGCATTGGTAAATAGATATATAGTATTCTCACATTAAAAGGATGTAAAATTGCCCCCCTGTACTTCATTCTCTTTGTACTCTAATAGTTCACAATCTATTTCGTTCCTTTAGCAGTGGATGACTTTGACAAAAGAAAGTGTATGTAACGAAATTAGTCCTAACGAACTTTTATTCAAAAATGTAATAATTAATACATCACTGATTAGTTTATATCAACAAAATTCATGAACTAATTCCCCCCTTTCCACTTAATAGAAATGTAGTTTACATACACTTGGGAAGTGATAAATCTGAGCTCCTTTGAAACATGTTCTATGACTGGGAAGGACTTGCTGGAAGTGAATCGAGCACTTTCCGAAGCTCATCAATCAAAGACTCCCGGCTTGAAGGCTCCACCTGTATTAGATACAAAGCATAAAATTACCTCTGGGAATGTTCTAGAAGAAAGTGGAAAAGATACAATCCATGATGAAGATTATTATTACCTTGTTTAGAAGGGCAGCAAGGCCTTGAGGCAGAGCTTTCAAATCAGACAAAGATTCACCAATGTTTGTTAACTGAAGCAAAACCTTCTGAACTCTTAACTCCTGTAGCTTTTCTTCGTAATTCTTAGGATTATCGTTCCAAGCATAGAAAGCTTCATCATCTTCCCAACCAATTTCTTTTCCTCTCACAGCAATCGACTCCAAAAACCAGTTCTTAATCAAGGCCATCGCAGACTTATGTTGAAGTTGTTCACCCGCTGCGTCTATCACAGTTTTCAGCAGCGAAGCCTCGGCAATTCTCCTCCTTAACCTTTTGTAGAAGTAAGGGCGGGATATTCCCCAGTCCACGACTTCTCTGATCACCCCCTTTGCCGCCATTCGTAAAGCCGAATCGTGAAGCTCCGCGAATCGGGTGGCTATTTGCGTGTAAAGCGGCAACAGCTGCTTCTCGCGAGATTTTATCTGCTGTTGTACGGACTCGACCACCCCATATGTTCCGCTATCTTTGGCTTCATTGAGTTTCGCCTTCAGAGAAATCAGCTTTGGATCGAGCCGGTTCATGCAATCGAGCAGTTCCTTAGTTCTGAACTTGATCTCGATTATTCCTTCCGGTTCGAGGACATTGCCTTTAGCAGTTCTATCGGCATACATTTCGATGTGATCAGAATTGATCTGACTGTCCACAACGACCCAGGCCCCTCCACGAAGCTCGCCCATCATTGGGATGTATACGAAAACCGGTTGGTTATATGTCCTCAAATTCTCCACTATGGTCGAACCGGCCTGAAGGATGCCTTCAAAGAGGTCTCGTTGCCCACCTGAGAAGCCTCGCCAGTTGGCAAGAATGAAAAGCGGGAGCTCTTCTCGGTTAAAATCCAGTATCGCTTGAGCCGTTTTATTCGCGGAATCGGGAAACCATACTTGTCCAGCCTGGGGCACAACCCTCTCGTGCGAATCGAGCTGACCCGGGTCAGCGGGAATGACTTGCATCACGGTTTGAGTCTCGACTGCTATAATCCCAACGGGAATCCCTCCGAGCTTAGCCCGTCCCGTCACAACTGTCCTCGCCCACCCTTCTAGTGTCTCCACAAAGCTGTCCTTGTCGAAAATACCCCCGAGCCACTTTCCACTGCTGTCCACTGTACCTGAGATAGCGGCCCGTGGGTCACACGATGTTTCCGGGAAGTACTCTACTGGCCTTTCAGGTGGGTCCAGAGAGGAAACCATCGGAAGGGCCCCACCACTTTGAGGAATACTGCTTAGCCATTTCAAAATTGCCGATATGCCCTCGAGATCATCCGAGACAGTAAGATGGACTACCCCATTGGTAGCCATGATTTTAGGCCCACCAAGTTGCATGTGGGAGCTATACACTTCGCGGCCAAGTAGTTTATTCAACGCAGAGAAGCCAGTCAAAATAATGGGTTGATCGAGCCTCTGTATGCAACGCATCCCGAGGCGTGCCAGGTAAGCACCGATTCCCACCGTTCTTCCCGTCACATATGTCAAGGTAAAGGTTTCCTTGTATGCCCTTGAGTATGCACTAGCAATGGCCCCACTTCCCGATAAATTCTCGACACCCAAGCCATCCTCCTTCCCGACAATCGCGTCTATGACCCACCTTGTTTCTCCATTGGGCTGCTTCAGCTCGTGCACTATCACAGACGATCCAATGGTTGCATAATCCTCTGGAGTCAAATATACATACTGAAAACCACGCTCAGGAGATGACTCGTCTGACCAACCGACTTTAAAGCAACGCTTGACTTCCTCAGCAACACCTATGCGAGCACCGGAATTTGCTGCCAGGTAAACTAAAGGCAGCTTTTTGGTGCACGCGAGATCAGTTATTGCAGAAAAGAATGCATCCTCTCTTGGACCAAAAGACCCCGCTTTGAAGGTCACGTCGTTCGCTACTATCAAAATTTTCCTTCCAGAAGGGCACTCGGGAGTAAAAATTTCCATGCACCATGCTACCATGCCGACGTCGTTAAGCCCGGCTGGGCGTTCTGCAAGAACAAGTGGAGTGCCCCAGCTACCTTTCTGATCAGCAAAAACAAGCTCCAAAACTTTTATAAAGTTTTCTACGTTTCTTTCAGTCCCTGGTAATTGAGATGCCCATAGTTGTTCGATGGCTGTCTCAAATGCCTGAAAACGGGGTGACGGTAAGCAAAATTATTTATTTACACAAAAAAAAGAAATGATGTATACAAGTAGAGATAAAAAAACACTTACCAATGGAAAATCATAGCAGTACGTAGTGCTGCTCTTCCTTGCCAACAAACGTTTCCGATCAAGAACTCCCAAAGGTTGATAGACTGCATTCACTGGCACGCTATGCAGTGGACCCCTTCCAGAGATTGAATGGTGCACCACTTCATGTTTGCTAGTATCCTCCAATTCCCGGTATATCTGGTTTTCATATCAATCAGAAATACAATTACAATGTGATAAAAGAAAAAGAAAACAGCTCAAACAGTGATGGTACTCAAATTGGTAACTATTCAACACTTGTCTTTTGCAAGACATTCCCGATTTACTTTGTCAACAAACACATGGATGCTAAGGCCCTTTTTCCAGGAAAGGAAGTTCAATGCATAGAAGGAAAGACATTTTCTTGAGCATGTATAAAATGCATACACACTTACATGCACTGCACAAGTATGCCCAGTCACATTTGTGGTGACAACTCTCCAAGCACCATTTGCTTGTCCAGATGATGTCATCCATAGCTTCACTTCCCACTCACAAACATTTAACCTATGCATTCTGACTCCAACAGATGCATGTATCTTCCTTGCTAGATCTTCCAAGATCCTCGCTACTGCAGCTTCTTCCTGGTTGGCATCTACATCAGTTTTCCTGTAGATGGATTCTCATGGTGAGCACACATCAAGTTAAGGTACCAACTTCACAGTATATCAGAAGTTAACAAGATAGATATATATACTTGGAGTATGGAACAAGGTCGTCTATTTGTTGCTCCCTCAATATGCATAGGTACATATGAGCATGGTCAGATTTGACAGTAGCATTGTGCACATGAAGCTCCAGTTCCTCCATTGCAGCCACTAAGGACTTCAAAATGCTCATTGACGTAAAGGACATAGCCCACTGCACATTGGGTGCCTCAGTTCCCAGACCTTGATATGAAGTAAACCCTTCATTTCTCGTGGGCAGTCTCACAAGGGTTCTAAGAAACATCCTCTGGATTGGAACTGGTTTGTCTACAACAGTGTACAGGTGCCATTGTCTATCCCTTGACTGAGTGTATTGTCGATTGTCATAGCCTTTAAGTTTGTCCTGGAGCAAAACAAGCCATGATAAGTTTCAGATTGAATGATACATAATTTTCCAAAACAAGTATTTAATATAGTAATATATTAATTTGGGAGCAAAACGGTTTAGTTTAGGGGCTCAATAATGGTTTTTGCCAAATGAAAAAAAGTATTAAGCCACAGCAACAGGTAACAAACCAGTTCAAGGTAGATGGAGAGTGGAGGTTCCAAATGTCGCAATAAAGGCTCTTCCTCATAATAGAGCTTTTCCTCTGACCAGTGAAAGGAGTGCCTCATAGGGGCTCTCCCTTCATCCCTCTGTATGATACAGCTTATAACCCCTACACCTGACATGCTCAAACTGGAACCTAGTTCCTGCTCTTTGAGAATTTTTGCTAACTTGTTGATTCTCTCTTGGGCCTGATCCTCATCACCACTGCAAAAAGTCAAAGACGGTGCCAGTAAGGAGCATAACCAAGCTGATTATCTCTATTCAATTTAACAGTACTGAATGTGAATGTTTTAGGGTTTGAAACTAGGTAAATAAATTTTAAATAAGAAATAAGAAATTCATCCAAATCTATCAAGGTTCAAATGCAGAAAGGATTGGGAAGACTTGAGATGACACAATAATTGTATCCTTCATTCAACATAATGTAATACTGCAACTGATTTTTATGATTAAAATAAATGAATATGTTATAATACCAAAGGGAATTACCTATCCTGTAGTAGACTCATCTGATTATTGATGCCCACCAATGCTATATGCATCATATTACCGAAGTTAGCTGATTTTACTGATCCACTTGGAATAGTTTCATCAAGGCTTTGATTTGTTTCCCTTAATGCGGCACCAATAACTGAAGGCAAAGGTTGTAGAGATCTTATGATAACCATTGCTCCCCATCTCTTATTATTTTGTTTTTTAACCACCGGTTCATCTGACATTTGACCTTCAGATCCATTCTTTCTCCCGATATGCTCTCCCAAGAACTCCCATGTAGCAATAAGACCAAATCTATGCCACTGCATCCTGACACTACCTTTGACAAGATAGGGCTGGTGCCACAGACAAACAGTTTATCAAGAAAAAAACTGCCTAGAGTTCAATCACCAACTCAAAATCTTAATTTTTTTACATGGTACCTGATATAGCCGACGAACATAAGTTTCCACCACCCGCCTTTGAAGGGTGTGATCACTGTGTTCGAAAAGACCCACAAGAGCATCTTCAACTGCCAAAGGAGCACTCACAAGATCCTCCATTCGTTCGTCAATGGCACTTTTCCTTTTGGGAGTATCCATATTTTCACCATCCTCGGTAAACATCTCTAATTCCGAAAGGCTTCTAGCGATGGTAGAACGGAGTTCACTCAGTTTTGTTTGTTCAAGAAGTTGACTTGCCTTCAGTGCCAACTGTTCACATGATTCACAATCATTATACACAGACAAAAATATTGATGACACTAATTTCAGAAGATACAGAAAATAATCCTTCAGGAGAAAAGATTAGAATCATCTTCCTGTCAGTCACCATCTTATGAAAAGCTCTCAAAAAATGAACTTATGAACAAGAAGGAAACACAATAGCAACTTTATAACGTTAAAGATGGACAAAGTATGGCTGCCAACCTCAGAATAGCTGGTGTGGTTAAGCTGAGAGAACCGAATGAGTTTATCCCTATATGCAGCAGGGTTGGGGTAAACAAGTTGTTCCATGAGTCGTAGTATCAACTTATTTTTACTTCTTACACCCTACAAACCAACAAATACAGTAGTTATTTCCACAAAATTATTAAAGAAAACGAGAGATAAAAATGAAAACAGAGCAGGCATGTAACAGATTAGTTACCTGATGAGAAAGGACAATGTCCACAATCTTCAAAAGGTCTTTTTTATATTGAAGTCTAAGACGTTCAATCACATCAGCCTAAGGAAAAATGTTTTATAACATTAGGAGATGATAACCAACTTCAATGTAATAACAGAATAAGAATGGTATAAATATAGTCCAATGAAGTTCCATGCATTTTCAGCATGTTTAATGAAACATTATTGGGCTGACAATAAAAAACAGAACTGAATTCCAAGCTTAATCAATATATAAATAAAAATTCCACTTATTTATTTTGTGAATATTAGAATTCATGATTTAAAAGAATAATGGAATGAATATCAAGTATTATGCTATGAGTGAAGCCATCGATTTTCTATTTGATGCCAAAGAAGGAAGATTCTCAGAATTCCAGAAATTTCATATTATGCTTGATAGGGAGAAGCTAACCTGGATGTTGTCACTAAATAATTCTTCTACAGACAAGTACTCTTCAAAAAGTGATTGAACGATGACTCGGGCATGACTCTCCCGTCCTCCCTCATAAGATTTTACAAGACTCAACAAAGGTTCAACAAGCCTTTCCTGAGCTCCTTTTTCTTTCTCAGGACAGGATGCCAGGTGAGACTGGAGCAAAATGCATACACAACTCATTAAACTGCAATAGAATGAATAATAAGGAGTTTCAAATGAAATAACTGCAATAAGGAACCTACCTCAAGTACACCTCTTAAAAGTTTGGCTGGGAAGTCAATGTTCTGTGAGCTTGAAATTCCTTCAAACTCTGTACATTTAGATTCCAACTGTACAATATGCCCATATCAAACCGTGAACAAGAAGACAATACATGGGCATGAAAGCAGATATAAAAAATAAAAAATGCAGGAAAAATATCACACCTCGCTTTTAAGATCCTTGGGAAGGCGAGTTGCTAAAACAGACAAGCACTCTTGCCACTGAAGGAAAGGGAGTTCAGGACTGTCAAGGCAGTTGAGCAAGTTTTGCACTACCTATAAATGTCATTAATATAATACATCATATTTCAACAAATATCTGTCAATATAATAAAACAAATGCGCAATTCATTATTTGAATGTAAAATACACGATCACAAAAGACAAGAATGAACTCTTGATTCAGAGTTTAAGTTCCGCACTGAAACTAGCAAGCATGCCAATAAAAAACTTACTTCATCAATATTATGATCATAGCCAGCGAGAATCATACGTGCTGCATTTAGACTTGCAGCACATCTCTGATGAACTTTACCAGAAATAGCAGTTGGAGAGCCAAGAAGTGGGAATCTCCCATGAAAAGGTTCAGCCTTCCTTACAGCAGAAGGATCATCAAGATCGAGCCTTGCTATGAGCTCCCCAGCCTGCATGAAAACTTGTCAAATTAGCATCAAAACTGACTACTACCAATACCAACTAAAACATATGTTTGTGAAATCAAGCACACCTGCATTGCTTGACCTTCAGACATTTTAAAATGGACGACTCCAGAAGCAGGTGAAAGAAGAGGCATGCACATCTTCATAACTTCGACCTCTGCATATGGAGCATCAGCTTCAATATGACTACCATCTGAAACCAAATATCTCAGAAGTTTGCATGGAGTCTCTGCCACTAATTTGGATGGATCATGATCATTCTGTAGCAAGCAAGTCCTTCCATCAATGAGAAGGCGAGTTCCAGCTGCTTCTTCTTCAGCATATATTACATGACTGTTTCCATCTAACTGCGAGGAAGCAGAACAGGGTCGGTTATGATCTCCAAAGCAGGATCATGGAGGATGATAATGAAGACAGTAATGATACAAACAAAAAGAAGCACAATAGCAACCATAGTAAATGTCCAATAATTAAAAGGAATTACAAAGGAAAAAATTATAATAGCGACTGTGAAGAAGTCAACTTGCCTGCATCAACAAACCTCCATCACGTAATGTATGTATTTCTGCTTCTATCTCCGATTCATTCGTCCTCAATCTATAGCTCCCTGGCCCCCCTCTAACCATGTCAATCTAGCAATGATTTTGAAATGGTAAATGACATCCATTACCAAACTGAAACTTTTTCATTTGAGGGATGCTAATATGACAGGTTCCATACCGTGTATTTACTTCCTTCAATATTCAATGAAACTTGAGAGTTCACAAGTGATATGTGCTGAAAACACAATCAAAATGACATCAACGTCACAAAAAAAACAGCTGAATAAGAAACATATTCATATACAAGTATACTTCAGATATACCTTAGGAGGGATTTGACCCTTTTCAAGGTAACCAACATAATCAGAAACCATAGCTGCGCTGCTAGCAGATGCTTTCTGATGCAAACAAAAAATTGAAAACTTAGGTGGCAAGTTCTGAAAGACAAAATAAAGCATTCTAAAAGTATATGGGCCCTCCTCTTATGCGAAATTTTGAAAACTTACATATAGTGCCCCTCCAACAACAGAGAGGTACCAAGGAGGTCTTTCTGCTCTAACCCTCATAGCAATTCTACTGTCCAACCAACCAGTGTGGATTTTATTTTCTCTATAATCTGAAGCCTGCATGCCATTTCAATTCATGTTCATTTTCCTCATGGAAATTTACATATATAAATGGAACATCAGAAACTAAGAATGTTTACATGTAAAAGGTCAACAGAATAGTCAACATTGGTACGGATTTCTCCTCTTATTTGAATTTCTTTCAGCCCAAGAACCATATTTGCTATGGCTAAAGCTCTGGACTCCCCAAATGCAAACACATGTCCTGGAAAAAATTATGGAAACCATGAGTGACAAAGATAGTTACCACAAATGAAACAAACAGAAATAGCTATTGTTAAATAAGCATGGCCCACTGTCACAAACTATTAATTTTCAGCAGACTGTATAAATTATCTCACAACCTTTATAGTTGTAATCCACGCAGAGGGATTATGTTAGCATATATTACTTTACTTACCAAATTGTGAATCCGAGAATTCATGAATGCCTCCACCAGACTACAAATCAATATGAAGTTGAGTCAGAAACCAAGTGTATCAACATAAACATGTTCTAGAGAAAGAAAACAGCAAAAAGAAAAAGCACCTTCACAGAGAAATAAGCCCACACATTTGGCTTGCTTTTAAAACTCAGCTCCTGTGCAAGACCATAAAAGCTCAAGTTCGTTACACGAAAAGGAAATTCAGTTTAGAGGGAAATTCAAACCAGAATAGTCAACCTGAAAGCCTTACCAGTACTTTTCCACTAGTAGGCTTAAAGCCATCATCTGGATCCTCACTTGTCACACGCACAGCTACACAATGACCTTTTGGCTTTATAGAATCTACCTTGTCAAAATCAAAAGGCGTAGCAGCCACCGAAGTTTTCCTCCAAGCATCATATCCTCCACCATGCTCCATTCCATAAAATCGCCTAATCTCTAATTAATAAATCAACAGAATGTCAAAGAAATATGTCCAATGAGCAAGAAATTGCGAGTTTCTGACTTTTGCTGTCATACCAGGAATTTGCCAGAGAGGAATTCCCATCCCAACAGCTACTTGGGCCGCAGGCAAATTTATTTCAGCAATCCACTCAGTGACAGGATGCTCCACCTACATCCAAATTCGTAAATAAAAAAATCGTTAGGAAAGTCGAAGACCAGTTTATTACAGAAAAGAGACATTTTCAATAATAAGATCAATATCAGCAGTACACAAGGGAAATGAGGTAACAAACTATATATTACGGTTTTTCCCAAGTGAGGACTTTTTATCTTATCGTCATCAATTGAGCAAACATAGAATTTAAGCATTTCATATTTCCTTACTAATAATATAGCATAACTTCTACATTCCTTGAAGCTATATTCGTTTACGTTAACACAATACAACAAATATGCAATTGAAATTAGAACAATTGCATACCTGTAACCGAGGGTTGAGCTCTAGAAAGTAGTACTCGCCAGAGTCCATGCTGTACAAATATTCAACAGTAGCAGCTCCCACATAATTCACACTCTTTGCTAACCTTCGAGCTGCCTGCTCTAGTTTTTTTACTGTCTCCAACGGTGCAACGGTAATTGGACCCTCCTCAATTATCTGTTTAACATCTCAACGCAAGTTAAGCCTTTTTTCGATGCTTCACCTAAGTTTTTGATAGATAGATGTACATATAGTCTTCGGGAAGAAAACAATTATTGTTACTTTTAGAAAGGGGAAAAATGAATGGCAGAGCCACTGCCTAAAACTCACAGGCTCATTCCTCAACATGCACATGGTCAGAGCCTCAAGCTCGTCGCACTGCTTCGACTTTCGGAGCTTATAGTTTAATGGTCAATTTCACTAAGCAGGCAAAATTCAAAAATTAATTAAGAGATATATATGAACATGCCTTTTGGTGCCGCCTTTGCACACTGCAATCACGGCTATGCAAAGCTGCTACATTTCCATATTGATCACAGAGCAATTGGACTTCTAAATGTCGACTCTATATGAAGAGAAATCAGACACTATCAGAATTTGATTCATAAGTCAGGAATCACAACGCAAAATCTATATATTCGAATGAGAAGGAGGATATATCCTAACCTGGGATGCAACCTTCATTATAAATATGGGTGATCCTGGAACTTCACCCTGAACTTGTTTGAACAACGCTCTAACTTCATCATCATTATGAACCTAGAAAACCCAAAACACAAAAACTAAGCCATTGCATCCTTCAGACTTGAACACTCAGAACTTTGTTATGTCGAAGTCAAACCTTTCTTATGCCTTTACCACCACCACCCCATGAAGCCTTGATCATAGCAGGGTAGCCAACAACTTGGCAGCTTGCAATAGCTTCCTCTGTAGTGTGTACACATGCTTCTCTATATATGTCATCTGGGATGGTAATTACACAACTTTCTGGAGGAATTTTCACCTGTCAGGAAGATCATGATATCTTAGATTGGAAATATTTCAGAAAATGATAGAACAGTTTGAGAAAATTGCTTACATGAGAGCCACTCCATGGAAGAGTAGGAACATGTGCTGCCTGAGCAATCAAAGATGAACCAATTTTATCACCCAGTGCTCCCATGGACGAAGCTGGAGGCCCAAGAAATACAATCCCCTTTGCAGTTAGTGCGTCTGGCAGCTCTGGGTTTTCAGATGCATGACCCCAACCAGGCCAAACTGCATCCACATGAGTTACCTCTGCCATCTGGACATCCATTCAAACTTTGTTATGGAAACAACAAGGATAACAAGTGATCTTTCTAACTGAACTTTTGCATATTGCAAAATCAAAAGGAATGCTCATAAGTAAACACATAAAACCAGTATCTTTCAACAATCAGCCTATTCATCTTCATTATCTATTGAAACGTGCAAAGATACAAATTCAAAGCTTCTACATTGCATTATAATTTATGAAGTTCTGTGAAATCCGTTGACATAAAAGGTTTACGAATTTCATATTACTGAGAAATATTTGAATACATTTAATATATTTTTAAGCTTAAATTTCGTTATTTGGACTAGAACAACAGATTAAATCCAATATGCTAAAAAGATATGATTATATGGATGTACACACCTCAACAATGAGTTGCACATTGGCATAATTGTTATTGTTTGTTCCCCCAGGAACTTCCACAAACTGATCAGCAATTCTGATATGTTCTGCATTGATTCTCATGTCTTCTGGAGTTGCCATGGCCACCAACAAGATTGCCTTTTCATTGCCAAAGGTTTCATAAGCCCATGTCCTAATACTTCGTATAAACTTGACAGCAGCCATTCCATTGTTTGCAATTAATATACTGTGAATTGGTCTCTTTCCTCCAAGAGCATGGCAAAATTGATCTACTTCTGATATTGTAGCAGGACTCCTCATCGAAAGTACCCCATTTGTGAAATCATTCCCACGAGTAACACCTACTGATAATGGCGGTAGCCTCTGTGTTTCCAACATCCTGCACAAACAGGAAAAAAAGTTGTAGAATGAACAATTCAAGTAGAAAATTCGGTTGTTGAACTTGATAGCATTTGTAATGCATAATATTTTCAACGAATTAAGCGATCTCTTCCTTAACTATCTAAATTATTCAAATCAAAGATCAAAAGAAATAATTCAATCTAACAGGAGTTATCCAATTAAACAATTTCTATTTAATGCACGGAATAGCACTTCATCAAGACTTGTTGATTCCCCAAACCTTTTAAGAATTATTTTATCAATTAACCAAAACCGAACCCCAAAATACCACAAGTATATTCCAAATTAAGTTGCTCGCAACCAAACACAGTTTTCATATAAAAAGAATCCCATAAAAAAACTCTCAAAGACGCTCAGAACTATTCCATTCCGAAAACAAATCAGATTCCAAAACAGAGGCTGAACTAGACTAATAAACCTCAAGCAACAAAAAGCATCTACACTTCAACTTCCCACAGTCGAAACAAAAACAGCAATTTCAGAGTCCAGGAGTGTAAAAAAACAGTAACAGAAGCAGAATACAAGCAGCAACGACTTGAAAGCATACAAACCTGGAGAAGAAGAGATCAAAAAACAGAACTCAAATAAGTATGAATTGGATCAAGGAAAGCATGAAAGAAGAAATGGAGAAAAAGGGGAAGATGGGAAACGAGGAAAAGGAAGGAAGTAAATAAGAGGGGGGATGGAAACGCATAGAGAGAGGGGGGTAGGTTAGAGTTAGAGAGGTGGGGGCATGAATTGAAAAGTGTAACGGCTTTAAATGGGAAGGGGGGCACGTGGCAGCCTCTTGTCTTCTCTTCGCCTTGCTAATTGCTACTCTGGTTCGTTATCTACCATTGCTGCCTGCCTCACTGTATTTCTCTACCAGTTCCCATCTACCCCTCTCCCTCTCTCTCCTGCCATGTGCATTTACATTTCACCATTTAAAGCTTTCCCAATTTTGCCTTCACCGTTTTTTATTTTGTTGCCAACGGTGTAGTAAAATTTAATGCTTATTTTAACGGTTTATACGTTAGTTTTTTCATGGTATGGTATGGTTCATATTTAAATTCACTTGTTTGGTTGTATAGTTATTTTCATGATACGATTTTTTCATGGCACGGATTTTGTGATTCCCCATGATTCTCCTTCAAATCAAATTAAATTTAAAAAAATCATACAACACCATACTATCTATCCAAACACAAAATTTCAAAAGAAACATACCGTACCATATCATACTGTACCGTACTTTAATGAACCACGTCGAACTATCATCCAAACAAAACCTTACTACTTGATAGATTGATTGGTTTAACTCTTTTTTTTTGTGTGTTCAATTATAAAGTCGAAACATAATATTTAGAGGTGAATTAATAATTTTTGTAAGTTTAAAGAATAATATTTGAGAGATAAATTAATAATTTTTGTAAGTTAAAAGAGTAAAAATCTGGAGAATATTGCGATTTAAAGGGTTAATGATGGTTTCGCTTTATGATATTAGTTTTTTCTCATGTATTATAAGTGTAATTGATTTTTAGACAAAAGTAGCAAAAAAGAATGTATTCATTATTATTGAAAAGGTGATTATTAAACTCGTTTGGAATTTAATATTGTTGATTATTGTAAAAATAAATAAATAATTATTTGAATGAGCTTTGTAAGATCACAACTTAAACATAAGTTATGTTCAAACTTTGAGATGCATACGGATCAAACTGAGTTGAGAAGGATTTCCTTAATTGAATCTTTGCAATACCCGAGTGCGAATTAGTCGACTACTGTCTGAATACCCGAAAGAAAAAAAGAATGACTTTAATGAAAATAAGATTTTGTATGTTAATTACGTGATATTGAAGAGACAAAAGAATAAAATAAAAACATCAAATATTTTAATTCAAAATTGATAGTCTTAGTTATGTATGTTGGATGGTGTTGTCAACCAACCTCTCACGTTGTACAAATATCGTATGCTTTCTTCTTTAGTATGAGTAGAAAAATAAATGGTTTCCTTTAAATTCAAAATATAAAAAGTACTAATATATAATTGTATTTGAAAAGGAAACAATATTGAATGAAAAAAGGATAAGAATAAAGAGTGTAGGTGAAGGGTGACGTAAAGAATTAATTAAATAATAATTATAGAGGTGTATTAATATTTTGCATGGATGGTTGGTTATAGTTGGAGGTTAGGTGCATCCATGCTATCTTCACTTCTTTCTCTTCTTTACTTTTTTTTTTATTTATCTATTAATTTGGATTACATAGTTTGTGTATTTCAAAATATCAAGAAAATTAAGAATATGTCATTATCAAAAAAAAAGTTAAGAATGTGTCTGCATGGAAGTGTGGACAATATTTTTATTCCTATAAGGCTTATTAGAGTAGAGCTTAAAAGTAAATCAATGTGGACTTAATTAGTCCTCAAGTAAATAATATAATGTTATTGAGGATGTAAGGTGTCATTGAACTATGTTGAGTTTCCGTTTGACGATTTTGTTATGGATCATACAATTTTTTACTTTATTCTTTTACATACTTTTACTCGGAAAAATGATGCTTGCGAGATTCTTAATACACTTGTTTGCGTTTGTGGTATTGGGTGTTTACAATTATGATCCATGTGTTATGCACATTTGATTTATATGGTACCATTGTTGTTCATTTGATGTCTGTTGTATACAACCTATAACATTTTTCCATTTAATAGAAATTAACAAGAAGGTGGACTTTTTTATTCGAATCGTAGGTTCATCAAGAATTAAAAAATTCATATTTTTCAAAAAAAAAAAAAAACTATTCTATATATAATACATGATTGAAGAATATAACATATTACATAATACATGAACTAAAATAGATAACAATTCCACAAAATTCTTGGATCAAAAGTATAATAAATTACATATCACAAATATAAAATTGACAACATATATGCCACCTGAACTAATGAGCAAAAACATTTGTCCATAGATAGTATTAAGTATCAACTAATCATTTTATTTTAATGAAAAAACTAAAAAATAATATCCATAAACTCTCTAGAAGGAGACTCTCATTTTAAAAAAACAATGATATATCTATGGAAATGAGTAATAACTAGTCTAATTATGTTGACAAAAAATTATTAAAAATCGTCAATATTAAAATCATATTTAAAAGAAACAATAAATATAGAATGTTACATGAAAAAGTAAAAGCAAACCAGTTTCTGATACTTTTAGCGCAAATATTATATCAAACTTTTAAGAAATAGGAGTGACAGTCCTTTATTTCTCCGACAAAATAAATTTATTGACACTGTTAATCTAACACAACGTGATCGAACCAGCTCTATGTACGTAGTCCCAAAACTGATATAAATTATACCCTAATTTTCGTTTACATATTTAACTTACTAAATTTCAATTCATGTTCAGTTAAGTTCAGTTCAGTTAAGTTCAGCTATGCGTAGTCATAAATTTATACTAAAATAAGTTCAGTTGTTCTCTTCAACTACAATTCAATTAAGTTCAAAAGTTTAGTTAAGTTAAGTTAAGTTCAGTTCAGTTAAGTTCAGTTCAGTTAGGTTCAGCTATGTGTAGTTATAAATTTACATTAAAATAAGTTCAATTAAGTTCAGCAAAGTTCAATTCAGTTCAGTTAAGTTTAGTTCAGTTTAGCTTTCAGAAATTGAAGAAAACAAGACTTTAGCAAAATGAGACTCCACACAGAAAATCATAAATGAATTAGACTAAATTTTTAAAACAATAAACTATTGTGAAGTAAAACTTAATTACTATCACAAGTTAAAAACATTTTTGTTTATCAAATAAAATTTTCCGATTGTATAAAGTTATAAACTATTAATATAACTAGGCATGGACCGAGATTGTCGGGTTCAAACTGGGCTAAATCTGATCTAGTTAAAAAATACATGTAGCCCAAACTTGTTACATGTTGTAAAAATTATGATTGAACTTGGATCAGACCGTGCTTTAATATAATAGTTAAAAATCTGACATACTCACTAAGTAAATTTTTCTTTGTAAAGTTTCGATACAGTATATTATTCAATATTACTGGAATTCAATACATTCTATCATTCAATAATACTAAAATCCATGACAAAAATAATAAGTGCAAACAAAACTGAGTTTATAAATTTTGCTCAGCCTGTGTATTACGCGGATGGCTTATCCTCCATAGCTTTTGCGACGCATTCCATATACAAGACAAATTATGTAAAGGATGGATGATAGAGGTCAACTCGTATATTTATTTAGGGTTTTTGAAGAAATTTTGTTTATAAACGAGCGTATGTGGTTTCAAAAATTTGTAAATAAAGGATTTGTGATTTGAAATTTCGTTATAAAAATAGGTAATATTGTCCATTTTGAACTAGAATCTTGTAGTTCAATTAATAAAAATACAATAGACGTGATTAGTTTTAGAAATTTTAGAGGAATAAAAATATTTTTCTTTATTAAAATGTGATTGTAACTTTTTAAAAACATAATAAATGGAAAAATCTCCGAAAATTACTCAAATTTTGATGAATAATTCTTAAATATTATGGTTAACTTATATGAATTTTTAATGGATTGAAATAACTCCTGTGACAATGTTATTTTGAATGACAAAATAACTTTTTTTTTCTCTTCTTTTACTAACTTCTGAAAGCACGAATACACATTTGAAAAAGAAAACAATTCATAAAAAACATTTTTAAAAATAATGAAGCACTTTTTTAAAGTTTACCCATTAATTTAATTTGTAATAAAAAATAAGGAAACGCCTGAAATATTATAGACCGTTAAATGTACCTAACACCTACTGCACCTACTTCATTTTTTGTTACTTACCTCAACCTATTTTCCACTTTCAAATCTATATGATGTTCAACTAATGTATTTAATACAATATTAATTACAATAACACTCTTTCAAATTTCTGTTCACTTAAAATTGCTTTGAAAATCAAACCTAATTTCAAATAAAATTTACTACTTAATTTATCTACCTTAAAATAAAAGTTTAATATAATTTATTTTGCATTATGTATATGCAAAGAAACCAATTATAATTGATGGTCAAAAATACGATTTTAAATACAAAAGAAATAATTATATTTGTAAATTCTAACTTTGTTAATATATGAAACTAATCAGATCATAATTAATCAAGAACTGCACGAAATAATATTTAAATATTTGGACTTCTTTTTTTGATTGAAAACTAATCATACTCCAATAATTAAACCATGAAGCATCCAATAATTATTTTCACAGAAGAAAAATAATAATTGCCATTTCATTTTTTATGCAGTTGAGATTAAATCACAACATCCTGTTCTACCCGATAATTAAATATTGGAATAATTCTATAATTTGCGAGAATTGAATGATAAAGATACGAAAAATATCAACTAACTAATATTTACTTAAATTACACGAAGCCTATTTTAACTTATATTCTTATATTTACGCTTTGATTGATAACAATCTAGAATTAATAAACTTACAAAATGAATGCTAACAATCGATTTTAACTTGTTAATTCCATAATTAACTAGAATGGAATTAATGATAATATTTACATCATTAAATTGTCATTTCAAAGTGTAATTAATGATAATTGATCAATTTTATTACTATCCTTAAAAGTTTTTGAATTACAAATTTCATGAGAAAAATATAATCGAAGTTCTTAATATATGTATTTAGATGTCAATGCACTGAAATTCAATTGCTACTATAGATAATGAAGCGATAAAAAATGTTGATCGAAGACTATTCTCGGTTTATTTCTTACAATATACGTCATGTCTGGCTTCATTTACCATTCTTTAATTATCAAGGGCTACTTTGAAATATAAAAAAAAATACATTCCTTCAACATTTTCTGAACTCTACTTTCAAACATAAAAAAAGATAAATCTAATTCAAGGACTAGTGTTTGGCAATTTTTCTAACCATTGTTACACATCAATAACGATTGTCAAACAACTACATTAATTGTTTTAAAGACGAAACAAAAAATGCTTACATATGGTCAAATCTCTATAAATTAATAATGTCAGAATCATAAAATTTTATTAATTTAGCAAGGTATTAATTAATTGCGTAAATTAATAATTATTAATTTATAGAGCATGTAGTTTATATCTCTCCAATGTGAATATGTATGATATACATGAATTTAATTAATAAGTATTAATCATGCATATTAACTAAATTCATGTATTTTCATTGATAAACTTTTAGTATTCCATACATATCTCAAGTTAAACGTATAAATCCACTCAACTATTAATATAGTTACATGTACTAATACTAACTAAGTTACTATATAAAGAGAGTTACTACATATAACTCTACAAAACAAAAGAAAAAAATGGCTTCTCATCTCAAAGGTATAAAAAAATCAACCATAACAGATTGTATACGTAGAAAATTATGTGAGTACAAACAAAAAAATCCAGCATGCACTCAAAAGTAATTGCAACAATGGGTGTCAGAGAAGTTTAATTTACAAGTTAGTCAAACTACAATATCAAATACGATCAAGAGGTCAGCAGAGTATCTATTTATCGTGACACAATGAATGTTGAAGATGTTTTGAACTATCCGGAAGAAAATGACACAAGTTTGGAGTTGCCTACAGATGAACAAATAATTGAGAGTATTATGGAAAGCAACAAAGAAGATGAAGTGGAAGACAATAGTGTGTAATTAGAATAAGTTTCGCGCAAAGATGCTTTGAAAGCAGCAATCACCTTACAACACTTCATTTTACAATATGAGAACTCTACGCCGAATTTTCTCAATGCCCTAAGAAAGGTTAGAGATAAGATTTAAGGGGATATTGATTTTAAAAAGAAACAAGTAACATTATATTCGTATTTTTAAAAATCTTCCTAGATTAGTTATGAATTATATGAAATATATTTTTACAAAGTATGAATTATTAATTTATATGTCAAATGGGACTTATATGAATTTATTTTTTCATATTATCTTATAAATTTAGCGAATTATTAATTTACCACGTTGGTCCCAACTAGGGATCCGAGAAAATTATTATTTCAATGAGATTATTAATTTATCGAGTATTAATGTAATAAGGTTCTACTGTAAAAACAAAAATTTCAAGCGTAACAACAAAAAATAAAAATCAAAGTAGAAATGTGAGAAACTCTTTTTTTGTTAGTTTGCTAATCAATTAGCGATTAACTGATTCGTATGTACATGAAAGGAGATTTTTTTCCATCTCAATATTATGCTTTTCTTAAGAAGATCTAAATAGGCCAAACTTGTGCAGGATGTAGAGAACTATGAGGCTGGAGAGTGCTGAGTTCGATAGTTTGAATGAACATACAAATGAGATTAGACACATTTAACACATAACCAATTGGCTTATATCAAGGCTCGTTCTACTCCACTTACATATCACTCATATTTCTTGATTTATTTCTGATATGGGATAATCTCAATATCTTTAATACTCCCTCTCAAGTGCAAGTGCTACTAAGACTGTAAATGAACCGAGTTGAGTTGAGTTTTACCGAATTCGTGCTTTGTTCGTTAAATTTTAACGAGCTCAAACCGAGCACAAACTTAGTTTTGAATCAAGCTCAGTCGAGTCAAGCTTTGCCGAGATCGCGAGCTTAATTCGAACCTAGTTGAACTCGAGCATGACGAGTCTATTCGAGCTTTTAACCGAGTATAGGTGTATTCATTAAATGTTTAACAAGTATAAATCAAGGTTCCAACATTGTTCAAGTTTATGATTTGACCACACATATTAAGAATATTTAAAATAATTATAATGTATTAAAGTAACTAAATCATACTTTGCATGCTTAAAAAAATATATTGGTGTTTATTATAATTATAATATGAATATTATAAAAGAATGAACATTAAAACATTATATATTCTTATATATTATACCATAAATATAAAATTTATTATTTTCGAACATGTTCACAAGCTTGTTTGCGAGCCTCTTATTGAGCTGGTTCATGAGCTTTCGAGTCGAGTATCACATTGTTCAAGTTTGGTTCGTTTTCGAAAGCGAGCCTAAAACTTCTTTTCACGAACAAGAACCTTATATTAGCGAACCGAGCTTGAACGAGCTTTTACAAGTCGAGTAGCTCACGAGTAGCTTGGTTCGTTTACAGCTCTAAGCACATAGGGTCTAGGTCCGTTATCACTTGCTAAACATACATTGGCTTATCTCCTCGGAGGTTCAAAGCCATGAACGAGTGTAGTCTCTCTGCTAGCTCGAACTCACTAAGACTTTAAACATGTTCTCAGGATCTTCTGGCTATCAAGTCTTTCTCTCGCTCTGATACCATGTAGAGATCCTATAGGCCTAAAGAGTGTTGGGCTCGATAGTTTGAGTGAACATACAAGTGAAGTTGGATCCATTTAACACAAAATCAATTTGCTTGTGTTAAGGCCCAATTTACTCCACTTATATATCTCTCATATTTCTTTATTTATTTTCTATGTGGAATAACCCAAACATCTCCAACACAGGAAACCCGTTTAGATTTGGGAAATATAAGGAAATACACTAAAAACTAATTTTATTTTATTTTTATATAAAAAAGAATTTCAATAATGCTTTTACATAAAAAAAAACTTTTTTGTTATTTTGTTAGCGTATAAAAAAGTTTAAACATTTCATATTTTTACATACTTTTTTCTTATATTAGTTTTCCTACATTTTTCATGAAATCTTATACTAAGTATAAAAGTGGTATAAGACCTTTATACATCTTATATTTCGCAATTACTTTTGAAATACCTACAAAAACATCATTTGAAGACCTTATACCTGGTATAAGAATCTTATACATGTTTTTACTACATTTTCATGAAGACCTTACCCTGTAAGAATGATACAAGGTCTTATGCAATTATATACTTTATTCCTCCTTCATGTTCACAACAGTACTCATTTTCATAAAAAAAATCATGGCATGAACGTCTTATATCTTGTATAAAATAGTATGATGTTCTTGTTTAGTTCAATAATCATTAAACCGAATAGAAATTATACAGAAAAGTGAACTACATAACTCTGTCATTTTAAAATTGTAATGGAAAGAATATTCATGGAACAACTTAAGAAGCAAGTAGACTCAGAATCAATTGTCATAGAAAGCATATCCATGGAACAACGATTTGCTGTGCAAGTTCTTGGGTAGGTGATAACACCAAAGCCTGACTTTGAACAACTCCATAATCAAGTTGTTGAAGAATTCCAGAATTGCATTTTTTCCAGTTCCAGATTGTGTTTGTTGGAATACATCAAGACCTTTTCAGAATAGAACAATTTCTCTTTGTCGAATTGCATAGGGTTTCTGTGAGCACGGGATTTTGTACCAGCTCGCTCGTTCAATGATGATGGCTTTTTGGGATATTTATCCTCGAATCACACGATTTTCAACTGTCCGACGATCTTCAAATGAAAGTCTTCCTTGTCGCTGAATTTAAAAGGACTTTAATTCAGAAATTAATTAAAAAAATTCAAAAATTCAAAAACAAAAACCCAAGGGAGACTGAATCCTAGGCCTGAGGCAGGCCTCACCAAAAAATGAATTTTGGCGCGCCTCGCCAAAACACCTTAGCGAGGCAGCCTCACTAAAGAAGAGGCGAGAGCCTCGCCGAACTTTTTTCCGGCGAGACCCTCGCCCGAAAAACTTACCTTTTTCGGATTTTTGAGATTTCTCCTATAAATAGTAGGGTCTTTTTTCGATAATCGGGGGCTCGAAATTTCAGAGAAAATTCTCTTCTTCGGATAAAAAAAACACAGACAAACAATAAAAGTACTTTCTTTTTTCTTTTCTTTTTTCTTCTAACATTTTCTTGGATCCAAAACACATTTAGATCCCAAATTTCTTCATCTTAAAATCAAATTTCTTCATCTTTTTTCTTCTTCAAATACCCTCAGATATTCTCGGGTTTAAAAAAATTTAGAACCCGAGTCTGATGATCTTTTGGATAAATAAACACTTATTTTCCAATTAAACTACAATTTAACTACCAAAACAAACGAGGAACACTCCCGGGGATCAAACGGATACGCCGAAGTGGATTCATACCGCAAGGGTAAGCCTCTGAGTTCCTAGAGCTGCGAATTCCGCGCTCATCGTCTGTTTCATCTTTTTCTGATTTTATTTGTGGACTTAGGAATATTTTTATTTCTTTTTATGTAAATAATGTTGTAATTCTCCTCTTCATCTTTATTTCTTTTCTATATTTTTTAGAATACATCGACGAAGGGAATTAAAATTATTCCTGGATAACAGACCTAACCTTATACCATGCGATCATTTTCACTAATAAAATTGATCAACATACGTGTAAATAAAAATGAACTATTTTTTATTTAAAATAACAACTTTAAACCATCGATGTTTTAATTAGGTCACACGGGCCTCGCTAAAATCAAATTGAACATATGTGATATCCTTTGTGCTAACCTTTGTGAATGTAGGTTAGATGTATGTTTAGGATTTTATTTTTCCTTCGGATATTGCACATATTTTTGAGGAAATATAATTAATAGGTTAGCGGGCGGTTGTATCCCTCGATTTTTGGAAGCCTTGTAATTTTTATTTTCCGCATTTACTTCCGCATTTATTTACTGCCTTGTGAATGGTTTATTATTCCGCTTTTTGGATGGTTTATTATTTTGCAATACGTGAATCATGCATATAAAGTCTAAAAACAAGCTAAGCGCGAATATGCATAACTAAGAAAATACGATTTTCTCTAGATGTAATATAATGTGATCACATAAGAAATAAGCAACTTATCTCGGACCCGAATCTCTGTGTCTTAGTAGGCTGTTCCCCGAACTTTACAGGATTCTAATTCTTGGAAAGAGCTAATCCAGGTGATGACTCCACACTAAGAGACGGCGGATTCGGATTCGAACCAATCTAAAATTGTTTTCGCTTCTCTTTCAACTTTTTCCCGGATCCCAGACCCGGTGCACTATCTTTTTAAACACCCAGATGGACCGCGCATCTCAAATAAAGCGCTCTCTGCCCACCTCTCTGTGTCCCCCGCACACAGCTTCTCAAAACCTTGAAAATATATTCAGAAACAAAAATCAACATCCCTCAACTCCATGAACTAGCAACCTCCACAGAAAAATCTAACAAAAAAAGCAAAACTGGGGTTGTTGAATTCATTTGGGTGGGCAAATTTGCAGCAACTATCAAACAAGCTTCTTAATTTGGGCATCTTGCTATTTCGAAAATGCGTAGTTATAGAACTGCAAAAATAGATCTAATTCAAAATCAATGCAAATTCGGAATTGCAATCTCGAAAACACTCAAACATAACAAACGGAACAAAAATCCCCAATTATGAACAATTACTCAATTATTAAAACCCCTAATTCACATACACATCAAATCAATCTTACAAGCTGAACATGTACTCACAAGAAACATAAATTGCAATGGCAAAAACTCAGTTCGCTACTTTAAATGGTAGGCGACAATCAGTGATAATCGGCGACAAATCCATAAACTAATCGATGACGATCAGTGCGGGAGATGGAGCCGGTGATATGGGAAGAAGGCATGCGAGAAATAGTTTCGGAATTGAGAAGAGAGGACGGCACAAAGAATTGAGCGATTCGGGGAGAAGAGGGAAAAGCAAAATCAAATTCACAATTTTCATACATTCATAATTGGAAAGTGAAAGCTAATTTCAGGATATATTGGGCCTTTTTCAGTAGCATTTGCCAAAATTTATGGGCCTTCTCAAGATTTTCAGTAGTATTGGGCCTTTTTGAGGCCCTTGGTATTGTAGGTTAATAGAGTGGGCCTTTTCACAATACAAATAAAACAAAGAATATTTACAACTGAAATTTTTTTTATTAACAAATATATTCAGACCATTTAATTTAGTGCCAAATTTTCATGTCACTGGATGAGCATAAGAATTATAGAAATTAGTATGAAAATATAACAAGAAAATGAAAGAGGAAAATAAGTATAATATACTAACATTTTTGAAAATTTAAGGTTACACAAAATTTAAAATATGCCAAGAACATGTTTTTTTTAATTTACCTCATTCTTCTCACCTCAACCCGAATGTGTATTCGAATTTGTGATCTCTAAATTCACAGCTACAGTATCTACCACTAGAGTAAGAATTTAGCCGTTAAAAACACCTACTTTCTTCCAATAACGAACATGAAAAATTTGTATAATATATTGGGACTGAATAATAAAAATGCGCCACATTGTACAAGTGAAATTTTTGTCTCAAAAATCGTTGCAAATAAATTTAGTAATTTCCTTTTATTGAAAACAAATGGAACTGAATACTTTTGTGACAATTACTTTTAACTTATTGTCCTCAACTTTCACATACTAACAAAAATTGTGTGAAAGAGATACAACACCCACCGGAGCAATCGATCAACTTCACACTTTCGAATACACATGCTTAATACATAAATTCTCCTAAACTTGGACAACTTTTACTAGTTACCATCTTCAACTTTAAAAAGTATCTACCATGTCCTTAAATTTAGTAAAGGTGCACTCGTCTGTTCCCCCAGTGCCACATGTAATATTCTGATTGTAAAGAGACTAATAAAAATTCGATATTTTTTAAAAGTCGAACCAATTACAAGGTAATACATGACGTTGAGGGGGTTGACGAGTGCACTTTTATCACATTTAAGAGGTTGATAGACAGTTTTCAAAGTTAGAGCCGACGACTAGTAAAGTTGTCAAAGTTTAAGGACAAAGCCAATACCAAATCATTTCGGTTGATGTGTATTTTTATCGGCTAGGGTCATATTTCCGTATGAATTTCGAGTTTAAAGAAATACAGATGGATTTCTTCACATCCCTAGTTGTTGCATTGACTTGCTGTTTTTCTCCCCCATGAAGTATGTAAATTATGCAATTAAATCACTTGTTTTAGTGCCTGAGAACCCAGTTTAAGCTGTGCTCCATATTGAATTTTTTTTTCTGTATCTTTCTAATAAAAAAATAAATCTCTTTGCATGGTAGACTGAAAATGAAGAGTAATTTAGTTTAAACCTATCGTTTAAATATGAAAAAAAATGGAGTTTTCATTCTCTCAGGAAAAATACATTCCAGATTTTATTTTTCGGGAGGAAGAAAGAATTCGATATCTTCCTTTTGATTCATTTGTCACCGTCCTTTCCATTCTTATTTTAAAATCACGGAAGTTTTTCAAAAGGGTAATAACATGATATAATCTTTTTATGATTATTATCTTCCGATGGTGTATCGATAAAAATAGCTTAATTTTTTAGAGTTAAGATTTATGTTTTAAGTTTTTCAATTATATTTTTCGAATTACTATATGTTATTTGTTGTGTTTTCCTTGTGAAACAATACATTATATTTGTTTTCGGATTCACAGAATCATCTCTTGATTCAAATTATTGTCAGCATTCGTTGTGAATCTATCACACTGTAACAAGAGGTAATTATATATATTTTGCACTGGTAGTAAAATTAACCTAAACGTGGAAAAATTATATGATGAATATGTATGATCATTTTTTTGTTAAATTCCTGTAAATACGAGATGAAAAATGAAGAACCAATGTGATGCGGGGATCGGAAAAGAACAAAGCTATTGAAATTCGTAAAGGTCGTATTGTACAGTAGAAGATAAAACTATACATAATAAAACAACATCAGTTTACAAATCAATTATTACATAACCAACTTTGAAAGTGAAAGAATTGATGGATCAAAATATAAACGGTGGAAAAAACTTTGCAATATTAGAACCCACATGTTGCTTAAGTGTTAAGTTATGATTGGTGGTGAAGGTCATCCCCAATGTCATTTGGCAAACCCTTAAAAAAAGGTTTAAAAACGCTGTCAGGATCGTTTAAACAAAGACATAGACTGGTTTATTTTGAGTTGTTCCTGTAACTGTTATTGCTGTTGTTTGTTGTTATTGATAAATTTTTATGCATGAAATAGCTAAACGTACTAAAATATAAAAGTATAATTATTAGCGAGAGTTATTTAAAAAAGGAAAATGAATGTTGGAAAAGAACAAGGTGAATTAAAGAGAGTTGGTTGCATTTGTGACCGAATGGGACCATAAGTGTTGTGGGGTTAAGTTTAATGGTTGGACCCATGGCTGGACCACCCTTCCATGAACTACACCATCAAGTGTTGCAATTCACCATTCTTTTCTTTTTGGGAATATGATTACTTAGTCTTACGTTAGCTAGATATTAAGCCGGGATTGCTATCAATTGTTTTATGCAAATAACATAGTTTTCAGTTGGTTAGATATTGATCCATGATCGATCGATATTGTTTTATGTGGTTGTTGAACAATAAACTATCTGTTTAACAAATATGTTATCATATATTTTTTCTGGAAAAAAAAACAAACGGAACACATGAGAAGAGCAACTTCTCATAATCCCTGTTATGAATGTTAAGCTACGGAAACATAATATTAGAATCTCACGTTATTTGATTATGAACATAGAATACTCCTTAAATTGATGAAGTAAATATAATCTCAATCTTTATCTTTTGAGTTTATTCATCGTGATCATTTAAGCAATATTGTTGGCCGACCGGATAATAGTTCAACCCTAATGTTTACTTCGTATCACAGCCCACAATGGCACCTATTTAGTAAATTGTCCACTAGTTAATTTGTTATATAACTTGTTCTTCGTATAATAGGTCTGTTTTGTTGTACAAATTAATATTAATTTGCATTTGAAGTTTTCAATCAAATCACAATTAAATAATTATATAAAATTTTGTGCTCTAGCTGTGATTGGCTATGAAGCATGTAATTTGAATGCAACATCTCATACCATCAAATATAGCATAAAAACATTTCTAATAGCTTTGACATTTTTTTACATTTTCTTAGCTTTCCTATCAACCATTACAATCATTTGTATTGTATATATAATCGCCATATTTCAATTGGTTCCCATGGAGGTCTTACAATAGACATTATATGGGGCATGTATCACGAGAGAATGACTTTGATTTTTCAAATAAAAAAATATTTATAAAAACTTCGATTTACACAAATTCATTAAATTTTTAGATGTATTCTATATAATGACTTTATTTTTTACAAAATAATTATTATTCCTACTACGTCACTATATAAAAACCCAAACTTTACGTACAAAATAGATACACATGTTTATGCATATCAGCAACAAACAAAATGTTATGATTTAATAATGGTTTAATGTGTCTACACCACCATGAACTTGTCCAAAAAGGGTTGTTGCCACTCTGAACTTTGAAATATGACAGATAGCCCCCCGTACTTGTCTAAATCACGTCATTTTACCCCTTTGTGCTGACGTGGCTTGCTACGTTGATGACCATCAAAATACACGTACGTGAAGTATGTTGTGGAATAGAAAATGAATAAAAAAATCCATAACATTTTAATTCTTACCATTCAAAATCTCTAATATATGTTTTTCGTCTTCTTCAAAACTCCATCTATATTCTAAATATTTTCTTCAATTAATCATAATATTGTATCCATTCTTGGCCCGTCATTTTCATCTTCTTGCACTACGCCATAGATGACCTATTGCAACCAAAATGACTGGTGTTGCATAAAAGTATTGCAATTTTAGGGAAAAAAATGATTTTTCGCAACACATATAAAAATATGTGAAATAAGTGTTGCAATAATTAGTAAAGTGTAAAAAAATTCACTTTTTCGCAACACTTTTCACTTACTGTTGCGAAAAACACTGATGAACAGTGAAAATATAGAGGCGAGATGTTTTGCCACTTTTTTTTAGACGGAAAATTAAATTAAAAAATAAATAACAATATTAAAAAAAAATAGCAAATAAATAACATATTCATCGTTTATTGGCTCTCCTCTATCTATTATTCGGATTCATTCCCTCTCTACTTCTTTCCCTCTCCGTGAATTGTTTTTCTTTCCTTTTCTCTCTGCAGAAATCATCCACAAACTATCTCTCTTTCTCGGAGATCAACCTTCAATCGTACTCTAATTTTCCATTTTTGTCGAAATCATTACCAGAAGCCCTAATTTTTCATTCTCATACTCTCTAGAATTGACTATGGCAACTGTGCTGCTGACGACTAGCAACATCGCGAACATTGGAGGCTGTGGAAAGACCATTGAAGAAGTCTACCAGAAGAAGAGTCCACCATGGATTCCTTGAAGATTGTAATCAATGTTGAGAACAAGCTTATTAGCTTTTATAATGGAAACGAAGTTCTAGTTGAGATGCACAAGGAGGAGGGGTTTATGTGCCGAAGCTGATATTTGGGCACTTGTTGACAAGCAGTAACTATTCCAATGTAAGGTTCGACTTTAGTCCCTCCTGCTTCGTTATATGCTACTAAGATGGGAACATATACTGCTTAATATCATGCTTCTTTTTTTGATGTTTGTTCTATTTTCTGGAGCTGCAAAAGCTTCTCAATGCTCAAACAAAGGTTTGTATTCTCTTCCAGTTTTTCTTCAATTTCCACTAGCATACCAAACTTGAGGTGAAGGTTTATTGTTTAATCATTTAAAGTGAAGTTAGTTGGTAGGTGTGTGATCCGTTCTCTCATAGGGGCAAAGCTTTAATGGGTTAAAACTGAAGTAATACCCACTTTGAACATGGATTATGGATGAAAAGGAAGAGAAAAAGAGTTTAGTAAGTCTGCAATTTTTATTTTCATGTATAGTTGGTAATATAGACAATAAAGGAAGTGATATGACTTACAAGTCCATTAATGCATTAGCATTTATATCTATATTTTAAGAAATAATGGACATTGATTATAGGAAGTTAGAGAAGGACATGAATTTCAACCACCTGACTTGATAATAGATAAATAATGAACTTCGAAATGGAAAATTTGATCGTTGGTTGTCAAATTTGATTTATATGATTGGCTTGATATTTAGGCTTTTCAAGAAGTCATCACTCATCACACATCAATGGATGATAACTAAAGAACAGAGTATGTATGTTGATTAAAGCAATTGTTTCCAATTTGGTAGATCTTGCAGATAGGTATATTAGCCTTCACATCATATATATTTTTATAATTGAGGTGTGAATCAACTAATCAAGTATAGATATAGGTGCTTTACTGCTTTTGAGTTTCTTTTATATGTCTTAGAATCTTTTATTCAAGTAACTCTGTGATTGCTTGCATTATTTTTATAATAGCTGGTCTTCCATATAATATCATTAACATGAAATAGCTTGTGTTAAGTAGACCACTTGATTACTTACCACATCATCATTTTCTCATTAGATTTTATTTGGTTGCTGAAAAACATGAAAGGTAGTGGCAAGGTTCAACGGGATTGTGACAAGGCCGCTTTTGGAGGGAGCTCTGGAAACTTTCAGGAGATACTTAGTTAATGAAGACATTGATGTAAGGAAAAGCTCAAAGCGAGCTATGACTTTTTTTATTTTAATGGACTTATATTAATAACTTGGTATCCGTAGTTATGTTATATTTCCTCATCACTGGTTGTCTGGGTCCCTGAAAGTTTTGAAATAGGCCTCATTGCAGAAAAGCTCGGGAAGTCACAGAAGTATAATGCAGTTTTATGCATTGGAGCTGTGGTATGATATATATCATCTTGTATCTTTAGTAAGTAGTGATAGTGATAAGTTAAATTTGTAGGATTGACAACTAGTTTCATCCAGTGTTTTAAAAAGAGCTAGGCACTAAGCGGGAGCTAGGCGCAGGCGAGGCCTAGGCGGATTCAATTTTTTTATTATTTTAATATTTAATAATACATAATAATTATTACAATATAAATACTAACAGTCTAATACAATAAAATGATAACATTAACAACTCAGTTTAATATATAATAACATAAAAAACATAAAATAATAAAAAATCGATGCAGTGTTCTTAAAAATCCCGCCCAGGCGGCGCCTAGGAATCGATTTTTACAACACTGCTTTTTTATGTTATTTTTTTATTAAAATATTAATTTTTTTAATTAAAAAATCGGCGCCTAGGACCGCCTAGTACCGCCTAGGCGTCAATTTTCCGATCCTCCGCCTAACACCGCCTAATTTTACAAAATCGCGGCGGTGATCTTAAAAATCCACCTAGGCTCGATTTTTAAAACACTGGTTTCATCTTAAGTACAACTACACTTGTTAGCCCTATCTTATGGATTCCTTTTTGGCTAGTAGGTACGAGGTGATACTACACACTATATCGCAGTTGCTAATTCAGCAGCATCTGGAGTACTTTCTGCTGGTTTAAATTCGGGTTTGTCGTTTCTGCTATTCGTGTCGTGGTTTATTACAATATCATTGTCTTTCTCTCCGATATATTGCCATTGCTATCCTTCACACACTAATTTCAAGTGCAGCTTAGCTCACTGACGTTTTTACTTGCATCACATAGTCATCTGTTCACACTCTTCATTTTCTGGAATTTTACAATTCATAAGAGCATTTGAATGTGTAGCCTCTTCTTAGTATTGTGATTTCATTTGGCTCAAATCCTCGACCTTTTAGTGTTCATCCCAGATTAAATTTTTTCGACAACTTTTCAAGATGGCATATGTCTAAATGATAGAACTCAATCTAACAAGGGAAGCTTCTTATAAATCCTATTTACTGTTTGTAATTTGAAAAGTTGGCTGGTATATTTCTGAATTTACAAACATATTATGGGACAATACAAAAGTATAAACATAGCCCAACAATCTAATTGGATGATAAAATACATTATTAGAATATGTGATGAGTGTTGAAGCAACACACCATACTTTTCGATTCAGTTAGACCGAGAATTGTGATAGGTTATTTATACCTGTGGATGTATTGGTGGCCAAAATGTCTCAAAATTTCATTCAAAGTTTTAAAATGTGTTTTTTTAGGGGCTACTGTATGCTAGCTTGTGATCTAAAAATAGGATATGATCGATCTTTTTGGACAATTCAAATTTACTACTTAGGTTTCAATTTGCCCATGGGAATCGTATTAGTTTCTGTTTCTGACCCTGTATTTTGATGATGCAGGAGTTCCATGCATATTCGATGTTCTAACTTGCGATGACGTGGAGCAGGTACAATTGCAGTAAAAGCCATTGCATATAGACAAGTTGTGCTCAAAATCATGTAATATAATAGTAGTAGTAGTAGTAGTAGTAATAATAATAATAATAATAATAATAATAATAATAATAATAATAATAATAATAATATGTGTACAAATTGCAGGCCATAAATCGAGCTGGTGGGAAATCTGGGAATAAGGGTGATGAGGCTGCACTAGCAGCTGTAAGTTGAGCTTATTAGACACTTTTAGCTACAAGTTATTGCATTTGTAGACTCTGTATGTTAAGTTTTTTTACACATTGCTTTTTTTTATTTATCAATGGAATGAATAGTCTTCATAACTAGTCAAGAATATTATTAAACTTGGAAAACTTCAAAATATCATCCTATTCAAAGTAAATGGAACCTTGGAAAAGTGAGTTCAACATTCAAGGTGATATTTTCAATATTTCATCTTATTTTTTATGACCTTTTTTTCTTAGTTTTTCCTTACTCGTAAACTAGTTAGACCATGTAAGAGAGCGTGCTTGATTTATGACCTCACTACTTATATGTAATTCTCAACTGTTTAATAAGTTGCAAGGTTGATACAAATTTTGATATTCAATCTTGTTTCATAAATATTGTTTTCTTAATAACTTTTTTAAAATTTCCATAAGATTTTCAAACACGCTTCTAAATCTTTTAAGCTAGCATCATCTAAATAAAGAGTCGAATCAAATGAAACATTTTGAAAGAAAATGTTTATTGCATGAAAAAAATCACTTTTTTTCAAGAAAAGCTAGAAACAAGCAACGGGAGAGAGTCGAACCGAACAGATCACTTTCCAATGTGGCTTGGTCTTGAAATTATCACTTTCCAATGTGTTTTTTGTATTCTATCCTTTGTTTGTTTCTGTTAGTAATTTGATGGAGTCTTTAAGCTGATTTATGAGGGAAAATACCCTATTAAACAAACAGGTTTGTAACTAAATATTTTTTACTTTGCATTTGTTCTTACATCCTTTTTTCCATTTTCCACTAATGCTTTAACTTGTTTAGTGTACTTTTTTTGAGTTTTATACAGTTTTTTCTAATTCATGTACTTTGCTATATCCTCATTTTGGTTCTTGAATGCTCAAGAAAAGACAAGTCATGGGCTACTTTTAGCCTATTTGACAATGTTTGCTTAAGGTAGAATAATAAGTTATTAATACAAATTCTGCTCATACATTTTTTATAGGTGCAAGCTCATGGATCTGATGCAATGGTTTATGATCGTTTGTGAGATACCCTTAACTTCTTTGGTTGCATTTCTATGAACACCAGCTCGGATAGTGAAGTTAGCACCCATTCTGTAAATTATAAACATATATACTTTTAGTAGCGTTATTTTTAGTTTCTATAGTAATATGTATTTTTAGTTCTCGTTTGAATTTATATACAATTAAACATTATGAATTATATAAAAAATGAATTTTAATTTTTTTGAATTATGGCATTAATTAAGTGTTTTACAAATGTATTGCAATAAGCGCAAAAAGTGTTTCAAATGCGACATAAGTGTTTTTCAAAAAGTGTTGCGAAAACTGGACATGGTGTTGCAAATATGCTAAAAGTGTTATAAGAAAAGTGTTGCGAAAAAACAACAAAAGTGTTATGAAAAAAACTAACGGACGTTAACGTTGACGGCGAAGAGTATTTTTTGCAATACAACAGAAGGGTTGCAAGTACTAAAAAAGTGTTGCGAAAAGTCACTTGTCGCAACACATTTTTTAGTGTTGCGAAAAAAAGAAAATGTGTTGCGAAAATAACTTTTCGCAAGGAAAGCATTTCCAACGACTTTTTTCACAGAAAAGTGTTGCGAAAAAATGCATTAACCCATTAATAATTAATGCAAAAGTTTCAAAGTAAAATTTTATTAACACATCTTGCACTTGTATTTTTTTATGTATATATATTAGTTTTATAATTGAAAGCTACTAATTGATGCAAGCAAATAATTAACTGCAATTGATGATGCTACTTAAAATGAATGTTGATGCAGACGAGCCCACTTGCCCAAGTGGAGAACTTTTTCTAATTTCCTTATTTGTACTGATTTGTAATTATGCTATATAAATATTTGGAGTACTAATTAATGATGTAACCATAGCCTGGTCAAAATATGAAACTTAATTGTTTCCAAATACTAGGCAGGGGTGGAAGTTCAATGATTATAATAATTTATAACTGGTTTGTATCTTGCAATTTAATTTAGTAAATTATTTGTGTTGTAAGTTATACATTAAAGATTATTAAATTAAATAGCTGTATATCGTATTCATGTTGCAATTTGAACTTAATCAAAATGAATTTCTCATGTGTATTAATGTTGTCAATAAGCATATATTGTTCACATTTTAAACTTTTAAAAATGAAATTTCAATATTTTTAAGAGGAAAATTGATTGATAAAATTAACTATATAGAAAGAAGGGGAATGGCAATGGGTTAGCAGGGAAAATCTTCCCATTTAAAGATTAATTTCCAATAAAAATTATACTCCTTTTTTGTACACGTCCACTTTTTTAACATTTATACAAAACTTAAAGTAATGTATAATGTCATGAATTGGATTTTATCTAGCCATTAATTTAAGCTTACGAGTCGAATTGTTTTTTTTTTTTTTTACATTGTATTAGAATTTATTGAACTTTAAGGTAGAAAAGTCAATTTTGCATAAAATATCAACTCATGTAGTGATCCTTACGTGAAAGAAAATGTCATAATTAATATGTGCAGCATCAATATATATTTTAGGTTAAATATATATTCGGAGTTTCTAAATGTTATCTTTTCTTGAACTTTCAAATGTTCTAAATAATCACCTAAACTTGCAAAAAAAAGAGCTAATTTAATGAATGACAATTGATAGGTAAAATGTCACATGTTAAAATTTGATTGGGAAGAAAAAAGTTACAAAAATTGTTTTATAACAGTCAAATTCAACCAAAAGTTGACAAGTGATATTGAAAAGGAGATAAACTAATGCATTTTTTGAAAGTTCAAGAGATTATTAGAAGATCTGAAATTGCAGGGGAAACTAACATTTATGGACAAATTGAAGGGCTTTACATGCACGAAGCATATGTATTATTATAAACTTTCCCACATACTAATAAATTCATGATAAGTTCAATCTAGGCCATATTCTTATCTGCACATCAATTCAATGCGTTTTAGTTCAGTTATTCATTCTTATTAACTAATAATGAAATAAGTTCAGTTCAATCTAGTTCGATTGGTCTAAATTTTAGAATTTCACCAAACATGACGTAATATTAAAATTTAATTAACAATGAGATTGCTAAAACTTAAATCTTTAATCACGATGTACTCAAAATGGCCCATTCATAACCAATGATGGTGGGTACAAAAGGTATAGGTTTGTAACCTAAAATCTTCACCGGAAGATTTACCCATCATAACCAGGCATGTTAAACGAAATGGAAAAAAAGAATAGTTTATTCATAACATTATGCTCTCTAATTATACATATATTATCGACAAACCTTAAAATTCATCACCAAAGAGTCGATATAATCACACAATCTTTCCAAAGTCTATTTATTAGTATTGTCTCCCCTAACTGCAATAAATAATTTAAATTATTACTGAATTTTATTTATCTATTAATTTTTTAGGTAAAATTATTTTAGTATTAATTCATTGTTGGATCAATTTTTTTAATTCAAGTAGTTACATGTTGTCTTCGTATGTTCAAGCAATACTCGTTTCATGTCTATAAAAGAATTTCTAAAATTGTTGACCTGTTTAAAGAACAAAAGAACAAAATAAAAATTTCATCATTTAACAAACTTATTGGTAAAATGGTCTTATTAATTAGAATTAAAAAGATGAAATAAGCAATGTTATTGAAACCGGACCGGATCGTCCGGTTGAACCGGTTTAACCGAGAACCGGTAATAAGTTCGGTCCAGTTGAATAAAAATAACGGGTCTGTATAAAACCGTTCTAGACCGGTTCAAACTGGAAAAAACCGACAAACCAATGAACCGGTCAAACCCCGATTTTCTATTATCATGAAAATTATTTAATTTTATAATTAATGTATTTAAATTTTTTAAGGTAAAAAAATCAATTAATATAAATTATTACTTATTTATGGAATAGATTTTATTAGTATTTAAAATTTTTAATTATTTTTCTAAAATCATTGATCATATTAAATATGTCATAAAAATATAAATAACGATTGGACCATGATTGAACCCGGTCGAACCTATAAAACCGTGAACCATTTACTTCACCAATTCGACATCCGGTCCGGTTTTGATAACATTGGAAATAAGCAGCAGCAAGCAAGTAAAATTAATGATGAAATTTAAGGTTTATATTTTTTTAAAATGTTCTGCAAAATTACGAAATTAGAAAAAAGTAAAGAAAATAGGTGGGGCCAAAAAGGCTAGGGGGGCTTTTGTATTCATTAGCAAGGGCCCACTTTAGCACCCACGAATCGGTAAATGACCTCCATATATGAATCTCTTTCCTTTCTTTTTCTATCTAGTTTGTTTAATGGGTCCCACAACATGCATTGCTGACTTGGCCACACAGATTCCCTTCTTTTATTACATACTTTAACCTTGACTGAGACTCCCTGTGTTGTGGCCAAGCGATATTGTTACTGTTCGAACCAATTTTCACTACAAGAAATTGTACCTCCTCTTCAGTGGCGAAATCAATATTGCCATTATAAGTAGCAAATTAGTGGCAAATCGAAAATTTGCCACAAATAGTGGTATTTAGTGGCAAACTCACATGTCGCCATAACAACGTACTTTAGTGGCGAATGTCTGAATATTGCCACAATCAGTAGTTAAAAATGAGGAAATACAAAATCGCCACTAAAAATTATAAATCTAGTGACAAAGTTAATGTCTCACCATTGTTTATATAATATATCATGGGTAAGTTGTAAATTGGCACAAAAAATATTACTATAAAGCAGTGTTTTAAAAAACGCTAGGCGTTAGTCGGACGACCAAAGGTGAATCGGAGTCTAGGCAGGGATTAATCGGGGTCTAAGTGGACTTAGGCACTATTCAGTAAGGTTTAGGTACTAGGCGTAGCCAGGCGACGACCCTCAAAATAGCGCCTAGGCAGGGCCTAGGCGGGAATTTTTAAAACAATGCTATAAAGACAATATTTAAATTCCCTACTATTGGTATTCACATGTTCTTTAATTAAAAACAACAACAAATTTAATCCTAACAATTATTGGTTTTTTAAGGGTGTGTTTGGAAACAAATCTCATAAAAAAATGAAAACAATTGAATTGAATATACTCAAGAGAATTCAAATTTCTCAAACATATTTCATTGTTTGGAAACTTCATTTATATTAAAGAATTTAATTGATTGTCAACCAATATATTAAACATTTTTTTAAAATAATTAATACAAGTATTTTGACTCCTTCAACTAAAATCATATGAAAATGTAAAATGGTGAAAATAATATTCAAAGATATAACTTAAATGAATTCATTTGAAAACTTATTTTCCCCGCAAAAACCTTTAGAAGTGCACTTATAGTGACAACCAAAATTTGTAATGGCGAAAATATCACTTTAGTGACAAAAAAATTTCCCCATTGAAAGTGCTTATTGTAGTGTTTTCTTTACGTTTAAGCTAAATTTATTTGCATTTGTTTGATATTATATAATTTTTTTGAAAAATATAAATTTTTGAACAGATCGAGTTTTGAACACATGACCTCTCACATCTATTTTGAAAGGTGTATGAATTGAGCTACAGTTGTAAAGTTGGACTAATTCCAACATTTTTTTTCATTTTTTCATTATATCTTTATTTTGTTGGAGGTTCCAAAAATTCTATTTTAAATATCAAAGAATAGCATTAACAACTCTAGTGAATTACATTCCTTAAACTAAATAGTAAATTAAGTTTTTCATCTTTGACGTTTTATGATATTTCACCCACGAGAAAGAAAATGTGTGATATTTATGAAAAAATATCAGCCATTCAATTTGCTTTTGAAATTTCAACTTTATAATAAAACATTATTTTCATATTTAGTATATTGTACGAGTGAACATATGGAATCCAATGGTATGAAATTTGTACTACATTATACTAGAAACATATTGTACTACACATAAAATACATGATATATACATTGGATTTTTTAATTTATTTTTATAGTTACTCAATACTTTGTATGAAATATTTTTTTTTCATTTAGTGTAGAGCTTAAACTATAAAGTTGTTAAGGATACGTTACACCACAAGCTCCAGCCTCCACTAAATATAATAATATCGATTGAATCCGTTTTATCCAACCATATGCGGAACTTCTTACAATCCAAAGAGATGAGCAACTACATACAACAAAATTTATTATAATAACACTAAAATTCATAAAAAAAAAGAACTTGTACAAAAAAACCTGATTGAAGAAAATAAAAAGATTTATTCTAGACAATTTGGAATATAAGCATCAACTCATAAATTGAATCATATTCTATATTCTTTTATGGTGGATTCATTGATTTGAAACAGTGATCTTGTGAAGGCATCGAATTCATTAATATATACACAACTACAAATCCTAAAGAAATATTTTTGGTTGTGATAACTTCTTCCATGATCAACAATTGAATGATTTGAAATTTTTTAACTAGTTTTTAATGGAGGTTTTTGTTGTGATTGTTATTTGTTGATGCTCGTAGTTTTTTATGACCAACCACGTGTGATTTATTTGGTTTACTTGTTATTGTTGGATGTTGTGGTGTCTCCAATAGTTAATGGTTTTCGTAACCGAACATCTCATATCGATGTAAAAAGTCGGAAGAGTTATTAAATTCATTGAATAAATATTATTAAATAGTTGATTTTTTACTGTTAACTAAAAAAAATACTAAAACTGAACCTAAATTATTGGTTTTAATATTAGAAACCGATGTGATTAATTCTTCAAAATGAATCCCATTCCACTCTCACCAATTCAATAATTCAATTAACAAATCTTGTCTTTATTTCTGCAATTGTTCCCACCTAATGAAAATTGAAAGACAGTATCCAATATATTAGTAATTAATTAAAGACAAATAATTAACTAAAAAACCCATCATTTCTAAAACAGATTCCATTTCCGAGCTGTTAATGGTTCTGTAACTGTGTTGATTGTTTAAATTGATCAATAAACCCACACGAAAAATAACAGCTTCAAAATTTGGCCCCAATTTGTTTTTGATTTTTCAGATTCGGCATAAAAACAAAAGACAGCTGCATAAACAAACCCACATGCATATAATTCTACAGCTTAGACATATTTTTTTGGATTTATATATAATTAAGCACATGCAGCGGCGTTGTGGTTTTTATTTTGAACTACACGGCTGCGACGGTTTCTCCTTCGGCGGAGGTGGCGGCGGCGGCGGCGGTTGCAGAAGATTCTTTCATTTTTGCCAATAATGAGCACTTCTCTTTCCTCTCATCTTGAGTCATTTGCTGTTGTCTGCACTCTAGACTACAAAATGCACTATCCCCTCTGTGCATTTAAATAAATTATTCAAATTTGAATATTTTTATTTATATTTTACATATAGCTATTGAAAATTGAAGAAAAAACATATATATATATATATATATATATATATATATATATATATATATATAAAGATGGTAATATTAAAAAATAATTATAAACAGTTACATATATAAATCAATGATAATAAATTTTATAAAAATTCATAGCAAATATATGTATTTAAAATAATATAAAACTGCAATGTATAACTTTTTGTTTTTCTTTCAAAAATTTGGGGATTTTGTCAATTTTTTGGAAATTGAATACGCAGTAGTACTCTTTCTTCCCTAAGATAACTGTAGTAATTTATTTTGTTAAAATTTACCAAAAAATATACTTTAATATTTATACTGTCAATTTTTTTTGGAAGATTATACATTCAAATTTATTATATCGTGAATGATGTTTTTTTATTCTCAACACGATCTCTAAGCCAAAAAAAGTGTACTTGAACATCAAACTTTATTAAATAAAAAGACTAAAAACTTTTTAGTTGTTTCAACAAACAAATTTTTATTAATGATCTTTAACAATAAACACAGGCAAAAGGCATCTGACATTCTTTAAAACCATTAATTTTACATTCACCATCAAAACCATTTATGGTTTTCCATAGTTAATTATACCATGACATGGTAAGTTATAACACAATATAGTTTTTTTAAAAATTGTATTTGAATAGATAATGTAATTGATATAATTTTTAAACTTTAACTTGATTCATAAAAAAAATCATGAGAAACCATCGAATCTATGATTTTATTTGCATGATTTCATAAACCATACAGTGAAGAAAAAAGGTAAAGAAGTGGATTTAATTTAAAACCATTAAATTAAATGAGTGTCTAAAGGATAACTAAAAGGTAAAATCAATTAATTCAAAAATATTTTGCTAGCTATAGATTGAAAGGAGAGCTCTAAAATAAATAACTTTTTTGTTTATATTTATATAGAAGATACTATATGTTTATATATGTGTATATATATACCTGTACATGTATATGTCGCGGCCGGGGGCAAGGCGGCGTCTACAGAGAGAGCAAGCTCTTAAGAAGTGAGCAGTCTCCGAGAAATCAGCGGAGGCTCTCCGGTGAGTAGCTCTCGGCGACAAAGTTGAGGAGACAAACCGATTATCTAGCTGGCCGATAAAACCGGCCACCTGTTTCTGAGAGGGAGTGCCGGAGGACGGCGGAGCAACGGCCTCGTTAGAATCTAGATCGAAAGTTATTTCCGACATACTTGTCGTCCTTTTCATCGGATGGCGAGGTCTCTTCCCGAGCAACATATTCGTCTTCCTCCTAGCTTTCTTTAATGGCAGAAAGCTGAAATGTTTAGAGAGAGAAAGGGAAGGCAAGAGAAGAGAGAGACTGAGAGAAGAAGGAGAAGTGAAGATTGGAAAAATAAAGAGGAGCCATAACCCGAGGAGTGAATCTTAGCCGTTAGATTAACTTCTTTTAATCAAGACCCACGTCATCCAATTATTATTCGTTGTAATGATCTTTTATTTACTTTCTTCAGTAAAATTATATACATTACATGTAGAAGATGGGGGAAATTGTCGGTTTATTATTTATAAAAACGTATTTTTAAGAATTTATTTTATTTTTTTATATTTTTTATACTATGATTTTACATTTTTACGTTTTTATGTTTTGATTTTACATTTTTACGTTCTTATGTTTTGATTTTACATTTTTACGTTCTATATATATACATGTTATATATCTATTATATGTAAATGTTTTGTATTTCTGTTATATGTCTGCTATATAAATCTATTATATACATGTTATATACCTGGTTTAACATACCTGATATATACCAGTTATATATCTAGAACGTAAAAAATAAAATTTGAAAAAAAAATTTACATAATGATGTAAAATTGAAACTTGAGGAAGATTTTTTTGTAATTTGATAAAAGTTTAGGTGAAATTTATATAGACATTTACCTAAAAATCCCTAATTTTTATGACGTTTTTATGATAAATTTTATTGATGGAATTTTTTTTAATTTTCTATTATAATACCAGGCTCAAATATATCAAATGAATATTATATTTCATAAATAATAAATATATTTTCAGTTTTATGTTTGTTTAATCTCATTTTATGGATTATACATATATACCTTCATATATTTAATTAAAATGCTATCATCTTGTGGGTTTTGTAACATAGATAGAAATCATTCAAGTAGTTCAAGTTTAATGATGATTACATTCTACACAATTACATGCTTTTTTAACAAAAGAAATAACATTTGCACGTACTTGAGATTTACTGACCACATTAAATGATGTGATTTTTTTGAAACATAGTACCCTTGATCATATGTGTCGTCATTTATTTAAATTAACTTAGGATGAATTTAGTAATGTAAAACTAAAATTACAAATATATAAGATAAATAAATCATTTTTTTATAATTATACATGTTTGTTAATCATCAAAATCCATGAAATAAAGTTATTTTCATTAAACGTAACATCAATAAATAAAATAAAAATTATCAAGCACGATAGATACTACTATAATCGCATTCGTTGAACCCAACATCTGTAAATAAGGCCCTGTTCTCTTCACCTTCAATTTGGTTTAGTTCAGTTCAGTTAAGTTCAGTTTAGGTCTATTAAGTTCAGTTCAGTTCAGTTAAGATGTATTAAGTTCAATTTAGGTCTATAAATTTTAATTTTAATAATGATTATACTAATTAATCTTTGATAAAAATTAATAGTAGTAATAATAAAAAGAAGAATAATGATAAAAACATTAATATAGAAAAATAATTATTATTTAATGTAGTTAATATTGATTATAAATATAGTAAAAATAATTTTTAAATAGTGATAATTACTAGTGTTATTGATATAATAATAGTATTAAAGTAATTATAATATAATAATATTTTTATTTATAATCAATGTATTAATTAATTAGAAAATGTGATATGGAATAATAAAATAAAAATATTTATTATTTAAAACAACTATTACATTTTTGTAATCCAATAATAAGTGATAATTTGAATCCAAACTACAATATCTTATAATAATTATTATTAGCTCACGTGCAATTTTAACAATAATTATTATTTGAATAACAAAATTTTAATTAAATGAATTTATGTATTGTAAATTTTTTTATTATTAATGGTATTAAAATTGTTTTATTAATTATTTTATAAAGGTAGTTATTAATAATATTATTTGTAAAGATTATTAATGATTTATTTATTTTTATATTTAATGGGTTTTACTATTATTTTAATAATTAATATATTTATTATTAAATTTCATTAAGTTCAGGTTCATTAAGTTCAGTTTAGTTAAGTTCAGGTTCATTAAGTTCAGTTCAGTTAAGTTAAGTTCAGTTCAGATTTCAGAAGTTGAAAAGAACAGGGCCTAACCGAGAATACCATAGATTAGATACTATACTTTCACGTGTTTTTCATTGAATATGATATCTAAAAAACAAATTAGCATGATTCACTTACGTTAAATACAATTATTTCACACGTGAAATCGATATATATACGTACATAACGAACACATGTAGAGCACATTAACCGCGAACATAGCAAGAACTAACGAAATGGCCATCAGTTACATATGATTCCAAAGAACTCTAGAAAATTGCAGATTAAGAGGAAACTGAATTGGCAGATAGAACCAATAGGCAGTAGAGCAGAGACTGCCATAACTCTGCATTTATCAAATTGAGCTGTATGTGACTGTATTTACCTTATATTACTCCATTTTCTTTTTATTTGTTTTTGTCATTTTGCTGA
The DNA here is from genome assembly GCA_949673415.1 of Euphorbia schlechtendalii. Classification (NCBI taxonomy): domain Eukaryota; kingdom Viridiplantae; phylum Streptophyta; class Magnoliopsida; order Malpighiales; family Euphorbiaceae; genus Euphorbia; species Euphorbia schlechtendalii. The sequence goes on along the minus strand of CATIWQ010929340.1, from coordinate 12,913 downwards.
AACTAATTGTGATTTATTACTATTCTTGTGGCCCTAAAAACCATCTGAATTCATATTGCTAAACTTGCATATGTACCTACAACAACCAATGTGCAATTTTTTAGTCAGTGCAATTGGTCAATTTAATTTATGTAACGCCAATTTATTTATTTATTGTTTTTTTTTTTTTGCTGTAACTGATGTTCATATACGGTATAAAATTTTGTGCACCTTTTTTTTTTACAACGATGGCGTGCAATCACCAACCCTTCGAATGGTAAAATCTCTTATTTTTAATACATGGCTGCTTCGAATGGTAAAATCTCTTATTTTTAATACATGGCTGCTTATATATGTATAAGCATTTTCAAAATATAATTTTAGGGTTAATTTTTGCCATTTTCAAAATTACAAACAAAATATCAATTGAGTGAATTTCAATTGATATATATTAAAGTGGATGCAACATGATCGAAATTTAACTTCTACAAAAATTCACATTCTTAATAAAATTTACAAACACATTTGATTTTTTTATTAATATTAATGTTGATTTACAAAGATTTCCAAAAAACTAATAATTTTTATATTGGCACGAAGGTTCTGTTCTCTTCACTTTCAATTTGGTTTAGTTCAGTTCAGTTAAATTCAATTAAGTTCAGTTCAGTTCAGGTCCATTAAATTCAGTTAAGTTAAGTTAAGTTCAGTTCAATTAATATCTATTAAGTTCAGTTCAGGTTCATAAAATTTAATTTTAATAATGATTATTCTAATTAATCTTTAATAAAAATTAATAGTAATAATAACAAAAAGAAGAAAAATGATAAAAATATTAATATAGAAAAATAATTATTATTTAATGTAGTTAATATTGATTATAAATATAGTAAAAATAATTTTTAACTAGTGATAATTACTAGTGTTATTGATATAATAATAGTATTATTATTAATGTAATTACAATATAATAATATTTATATTTATAATTATAGTATTAATTAGTTAGAAAATGTAATATAAAATAATAAAATAAAAATATTTATTAATTAAAACAACTATTACGTTTTTGTAATTCAATAATAAGTGATAATTTGAATCCAAACTACAATATATTATATAATTATTATTAGTTCACATGTAACTGTAACAATAATTATTATTTGAATAATAAAATTTTAATTAAATAAATTTACGTATTATAACAATTTTTTTATTATTAATAGTATTAAAACTGTATTATTAATTATTTTATATAGGTACTTATTAATAATATTATTTGTAATAATAATTAATAATTTATTTATTTTTATATTTATTGTGTTTTACTATTATTTTAATAATTAATATATTTATTATTAAGCTCAATTAAGTTCAGGTCCATTAAGTTCAGTTCAGTTCAATTAAATTAAGTTCAGTTTAAGTTTCAGAAGTTGAAGAAAACATGCTGAGTAATATATTTTTCTTAATACAAAATAGTACGTACTTCAAGATGAGGCACATAGTGTACAGTATTAGGTACCACTCATCTAATCACAACTAAAAGAATTATAGCAAAAATTATAGGGTGATGATATATTTACAAAATGTTTTTTTTACGTGGCAGTTTACACACATTGATTCCTTTTCTCCTTCAATTGAATACCTCAATAATTTCATCCTAATTCTTTCCTTCAACTGAATCTTGGCATCTAAATCATCTAAACCTCTGTCTTCTACAATTACAATTAAAAATTGTATATTTGTTCTCAATCGTCTACCAGAAATTTGAATCATTTTTTCATATGTTCCAACACATCCACTTAATTATAAAATCAAAGCTTTACAATTACTGCATTAATGGCAGTTAGCCCGATTTTGGTACCGAATTGAAACTCTTCGATGAAAATACTAATGTACTTTTTGATTAAATGACTTGCCATTAGAATGATTCAGTGATTTTAGATCATGATAAATGAATTTGGGAATCTGTTGTTCATCAACTTTGAGTTGTTCCTTGATTTTTCAAGGAATAAATGCTTATCAAAACACACTGAGTGAGTAATTATTGCAAGGAATTCATTGTTTTCTTACGATTTGACGTTGGAGTTGCAATTAAAAAAAATGAAGGACTAAAGCTTTATGACACGATCTTAGTGGCTATGGCGATCGACAATTGCAATTTGAAGCAAAAAAGAAAGTAAATATAGGGAAATATAATTGGAAAGAGGGATATATGTCCACTGTCAGATTAAAAACAAATCAAGGGTTGTAATCTCAAATGCGTAAACGACATAAAAAAGAATTGCGTAAATGTAACATGACCCAAATTATAAATGTAAAAAATTAGATGTTCATAAGAAACAATTAATATTTCATTTAAAATTTATATTTGTCAAATTTTAGATGTTTATAGGAAATAATTCAAGTTCATTTAAATGTCTCCAGTAACTCTAATTTTAATTTCAACTTTCCCAAAATAAAAGCAATTATTAAAGAAAGAAACAAATTTAAGGTGCAATTTACTTTTACCAACAAAAGGATCGTTAAACGTTACATAATTTTTTCTTCATATCAGGTAAATATAGTCGATTTGAAAATTATGAAATAAAAACTCAATTTAGTTCTGCAATAATGTTATATAGTGGTCTGTCCACTAAATTATATATGCATATATAAGGAAAATAGAATAAAAAACAAGTGGCTATAAAATTATGATTTGGATGCACATGGATATGCCTGCTTATTCCCTTGCAGTTCCAAGTGTTATATGACATTAACAGTCTATTAGGGTTAAAATTTGACTATTCACATAGGCTTTTTTATTATTTATTATGCTAATTATTCTAATAAAATAACCATCGAAGAATGAAAAACAATATAAAGTAAAACCCAAATATACCGTTTTCAGGTTTTAATGCCCATGGAGTGCGCCAAGACATATGATATAGTAATATTTTATCATTAATGTAATATGCAATTAAATTATATGATAGCATATTATTTTACAAGTTACCATTAAATAATAAGATATTCTTATACTGTAAACAACGAATATATGGCCATATGGGCAGTGAAGTGGAAAAGCAAGGATGCCTATTCCTATCCTTCCATTATAAGTAAAAAAGATATATAAGTTTCAACTTGCATTTTAAAATATTTTTGCTTCTTTTAAAATGAAGTATATTTTGTGTATATAAATGGAGTGAATACAAGCTAATATTTTGTGCTGCATGTACCTCAATAAGTAATTCTCAAAATACTTAAAAGAGTTCCGAAAAACATATAAGCTGAAACATATTAAGCTAAATGTCAAATTATAAGTACATACAAAATTAATTTTATATGTATTATATGTGGAACCAATCAAAATTTCTTCAATAAGTTTGGTTTTATTAGTGTTGCGTTTTATATACAATAGTTGCATGACATATAGTTTGAAGCACTTTCGTCCCACTTTAATTTCTTGAACTGGTGACCTAAGAAAGAGAGCCACATAAAATGGAAGATGACGTAAAAACTGATATAAAATAATTTAAAGATTTGGTATATTAATTAATTAATGAAAAATTAGTAGCAATAATTTAGGGGTTAAAGCTGAATTTTAAATTAAGAAAAAGCTAGCCTGGGAGCATGTGAAAGTTGGTATTTTTATTACCAATTTGAACCAAGCCAGGAAGAGTTACGCCCGTTTTCTTCGATTACAATTTAATTAATTCAGTTAAGTTCAGTTCAATTAAATTCAGTTCAGTTAAGTTAAACGAAGATCTGTTCAGTTAAGTTCAGTTATGTGTAATTATAAATTTACATTAAAATAAGTTCAATTCAGTTTAATTAAATTCAATTCAGTTAAGTTTAATTCAGTTCACTTTTTAGAAGTTGAAGAGAACATGATCTTAACTGCTTACCAAGTCATTCATGGAATTAGATTGAGTAGTTTATGACTAAGGATTTTGAGGATCACGGAAATGTTAATTATGTTTCAAATATTTTTTTAAAAAATAATTTTAAGGTTTGAATTTTTTTGCAAGTTTGAGATTTGTTATAAGTAAAAATCTTGTTATATTTTGTGAGATAAGTTTTCGTTAAAACAATTTTATGGATATTGAGAAATCAAGGTAAAGTATTTGGTTATATTGAAAATACTCGATGTGCTTGTGAATGGATCTATTTGATAGGAGAGGCTAATTAATTTTAAAGAAAAAATTTGAGCAAAAGTATGTATGTAAAAAAAATTCAAAAAAACATAATATAATCAAAACAGATAATTCTGATTTTGAAAATTTTGCCACATAACTTCATTGTCAAAACTTTGTTCCAATCAATCAAAGTTTTCACATTGAACCCCTAAAGTCCCTTGTATCTTTCCATTAAAGCTTCCTCTGAAAATTGAGTCATTTTGGTTGACAAGGATTTTTTACGCATTGTCTTAGTATGATATCTTGTATACTAACATTAAAACTACAGATAGACTTGTATAAACCAGGATCAGATATTATATCTTTAGGATCAATTTTCAAATTATCATCTTTTAAAATTTGCGATGATTGTTTAATTGAGATACTAACCGGAATTTATCCGGAACTCTGCATCATTTCGTTTAAATTTTTTTTAGCATTTTAACACAATATATGACAACCAACAAAATTGAATATAACACAGTGTAATTATAGAGCACGACAGATAAAGCACAATTGTTTACATATGTAAATAGCCAAAAAAAACTGAGGGAAAGGAATTGTAAATTGTAACAAATATAACTGAAAGAGAAAATTAATTTGTCGACAAAATTGGTTTCGCCCAATATCAGTTCAGTAGAATAACTCTAATTCACAAAATTAATGCAAAATAAAAGCCACAATGAGCCAATAATATCCAGATTCACGTTCATAAAATGATCTAACTAAATATCCAAAACTTCCGGTTCATTAAATCCAATTCACAACAATATCATTAATAGTTTAACATTCAAAACTTCAAAATATAATGTAAATGCAAAACTGACCAGCTAACTAGCTATTTTGTCTGTCCAAAGTTTATCGGATTCTCGAGCTCAATATCATGCCCAGCCACGGTGAGTTGGGTGACATTTTCCAGAGGTTTGAGACTTGAGAGCCTGAGTCTGTCCATGAAAGTGGCGAGCATGAGCAAACCAGAGATAGTGTTTGCATAATAGGGTTTGCAATTGTAATGCACATACAACCGAATGATGCTGTTTGTTATTTTACAAAACGATGCCGTATTGGTATACAATCAGAATAGAAATCAACCTAGTTGGGATGTTCGCTCCGAAATTTTCACCCACTCCAAACTTTTACCGGTGGAAGAACACATTGCTCTTCTGGAGGGTTTAAAAAAAACAATCAGAATAGAAAGGGGATCGACAGAATTAGGGCAACTCCAATGGTTTCCCATTTTGGATAATTCTCCAAAATGGGGAATTGTCAAGTCCAACCATTCCTATATGGTATATCCCCAAAATGGAGTTCCCCAAATATAGGGAATGATTCATTCCCCATTTTGGCAGATTGAATAAAATATTATTACTTTTTGAGGAATTGAATAGAATAATTTACTTTTTGTTTTTTTATAATTTTTAGTTTTTGTTTTGTTATTCTTTTCGTTAGTTTAATAACAAAATATTATTATTTTAAAGTGAAATTGATTTGAGGAATGAAAAATGTGGAAGATGGTTGAAGAAAAAACACCATAGATCCCTCGAAATAGAGTTTAGGGAATGAAAAATGGAGAAAATTGTTGAACTTGCTCTTAGAAGAAAGAGTTGTAGACCATGAACAAGGTAGGCGGTGGTAACCATTTTGCCGGTAATAGTGGTGGAGCAAGAGGTGGGGGGTAGGGATGGCAACGGGCTGGATCCGGACCAGGTCCAGCTTGGACCCGGTCCGGATCCGTTTGAATATATTGGACCCGGATCCGACGGATCCATAATTTTAGGATCCAAATCCAGATTCTACGGATCCCACAGATCCAGGTCCATAAACAGGTTCATGTAATTAAAATCAAATTCTTAGTTTCAGCTTTCATACTTGTACATTTCACCTTATTTTAAATAGTTTACATGCTCATTTAATTATGTTCATGCAATTAGATTTACGTGGTTATCAAATAATATTAATTATCCAATATTTTCGGTGAAAATAATATATAAAAAAGTACAATTAATCTTTAATTAGGGATTCGGGTTTCATTATAAAATCTAAACCCGGACCCGAATCCGTTTTCCTAGACTCGGATTTGACGGATCTACAAAATTAAGATCCAGACCCTAAAGAAGGGATCTGGATCCACAGATCCGGACCGGGTCCAAGATCCGTTGCCATCCCTAGTGGGGGGTCTGAGATTCTTGTGACAAGGGAGCGCGGCCACCCTTCGATTCCGCCACGCTATCAAGTTGAATGATTCGATAATGGACTTTTATATGTGTGTGTGTGTGTGTGTATATATATATATATATATATATATATATATATATAATGATATCATTGCAAATATTAAGATTTAAACATAAATAACGTTTTCTACGTGTATCAATTGTACATTTTTCCATTTTTTATAAACAGGTGAAAACGTAAAGAAAACAAAATCACGAAATTTCTCCCACGACGGAGAAATCCCACATTGTCATCTCTTTCGATCTTCTGGCACAGTAGAAGTTATGGAAACGATTAAACTTTGATATACCGTGATTAAGTTTTGACTTGACATCTGATTGTGGCGTTCTTTGACCTTCAAACACGAAATAATGTATGAATTCAATCCGTTTTCTTTCGATATTGCCGGGTAAATAGTTCAGAAGTCATAGAAATTAGTAAATGATTAAAAATGACATGCAAAAAAGAGATAAATGTTAATATGTAAAATTAAACGAAGGCATTTTCATCTTTTACGTCCAAAAACACTTTAAAAAGTACTGCTTATTAGTTGTTTTTAACCGCGTAATTGTCAATGCCCATTTAGTTTGGTTACCTATTATATTTAGATTTTTAGCCTGTTTTATAATAAATTTCGGATTCAAGTGGGAAGATCTTTTTCAGAAGGTGATGAAAATGGGATATGACATCAAAATGTGTCAAACGTAAGGTTCCATTTGAAGCACAATATGCTGATCTGGTTGCTCTATGGCAAAGAAAAGTGCTGTGTCCATTCAATGAGTGACATTACATTTCTAGTGGCCGAAATGGGGTTCTCTCACCTTGCATCGTGGCTAATTTGTTTAATCTTTAGGTTATAAATTAAACTCGATTTATATTAATCCATTTCAGTCAGTTTTTTTTGCGTATTTATAAATTTATATATAGAAAAAGTTCAATTCAATTCAATTAAATTCATTTCAGTGTTTAAACGTTAAAAATTACAGAGTCTACTACGATATAGTTATCGTAAAACATTTAATGACATTAAAAGTGAAAAAGTGTTTCCATGTGGACTAAAAATTATAAACAAAAAACAATAAATTATAAATATAGAGGAAACCAACGAAATATTATGAGTTAGATACTCGTAATCTATAAAACAAAATAATAATCCTTATTTCTTACGAAAAAATTATGATTCATTCATTTAATGCTATAAATTAGTTTGTTTCTAAATAAAAATGGAGTAAATAAATATGATATTCTTGAAGTTTGAATAATACATCTGTTCGAGTTTTGTAAATACAATTAAAATCTTCATATACTTTGTTTAAATTGTTTTAATCCAACTATAATAATCTTTGTTAAGTTTTGACATACCCCCCCAGGTGCATAATCTAGAGCAAGCACAATCGTATTCGAACACTCAAAATTCCAATAAATATCATTTCTCCTCCTCTGAGCAAATTCTATCATAAAAAACTGAGCTTAGTTGTCTCAAGCATAAAACAATTACTCCCTTCAATTTTTAATGCTAATCATTTTAGACTTTTACTCTGATTTCTTTTATTTATTATTTTTTATTATCAGAGCAAAATTCAATTATTTTTTCCTAATTTATTCTTGTATTAATTAGGAAAGAGTTTAAGTATAAATAAAGGTTATAGATTTGTAATTAAGAAGAAATAAATTTTTATTACAAAGTAAAAGAGATAAATTAATCATTTTAATATTGTATTAAATATTTTATTGATTTTGATGAAAAATCTAAAATGGGTTGTATTAATAATTCAAAGAGAGGAAAAGTTAATTTGTTTAATTATTATAAATTACAATTTCTCTTTTCTGTTTCCTGTAAATTCATAGTTCTGTTTGATGTTGAGTCATAAATTTGGCAATGATTGACTCTGAATTATTAGCATGTTCATCAAGAAGGGACCATTTCAAACTTTTGGAATTGAACCCAATGCTCATCATAGACTCATAACTACTTCTTTAATTGGTTAAATTCTTTGTTTGTTAGATATACAAATTTATTTAATTAATTAAAATAATTATTTGTTTTAAGATGAGCGCATTTTTAAGCAAAGTAATATTATTTTCTTAGTAACAAAGTATTTCTTCAAGTGGGCAAATTGGTAAGTTAATTGGGTATTGCTTTAATAAGCAATGGCACCCACCAACTATCACCAACCCAAAATATCTTCATCTACCATTTATGTTTTCATTTTGTTGGATTTATTTTTACATTTTATCTTGTAAATTGTCTTATTTTTTGCTTTTCTCATTACTGTAGCTGATACATTCTAGGACTCCTTTGCTCTCCATTTTCATGTTTACGCAGATAAACATTTTCTTTTATAAGTCGTTTGGATGCTCATTAAGAAGGTCTCTTTTACTGTTTGAAAAGGAAATCGGAGAATAAAATGAGTTTAAGATATATGGTTACTCATAAAATTCATTTAGTGGTATTTTATTTTATTTTAGCTCATTTTTTAAACCTCGTCAAATTAGTACTTTTATAAACTCCTTCTGTGATTCTAGTTCTTTTTTTTATCATAATTATCCTTCTATACCATCCTTGAAATTCGATACTTTAGTTTATTTTTTATTTATTTTATATTTTATTATTTATAATTAAATAAAATTTGTTATGTATAATTGATATTTAAGTTGTTTTGTTTTGAAAATTTTAGTCATTGATTTACTTATTTAAAATGTGTCTGTTAATTCAAAAGAAAAAAAACAGAGACTTGCAGTAACATATGTTTCATATCATTTGTAATTTGTGGTAGCATTATTCAGTATTCTCATTCAAGGTAATTGTGAATGTGAAAGATTATCTAATTTTTAAATAATATAATATATTCATTATCTAGTCTTTCTATACTGTAACCATAACCGTGAATTATATTTTACCAACCACTAAGTACAAATAAGTTAATAACGGTATTAACAAATCATAATAATAAATAACAACAACAAACCACAAACAACATCAACAATGTAACAGTTTGCCCAACAGAACCTAATGTGGCAACTAGTATATAACCACCATAAATTAGATTGAATTATTAGTTTATTGAATTTTCATGCTTAGGCGAGCTCTTTAGGTCTTGGAATTTCAAACTGAGAAGAACAGATTTTATTTCATCAAATATAAATTGGTTGGTTTAAAAATAGAGTTAAAATAAAATAATTAAACATAATATTGAAGAAACGACAATTTTCTTTTTTTTTTTTTCTGTGCGCTACTAATATAAAATAGAATGAGTTTGGAACAGCTGTGAAAAATAAAGAAGACATGAAAACAGAGTGGGGATGGACTATGAAAACTCAATAGAATTAAATGTTGTAATCATTAATATTTTGGTGGGCAATAACGAACATTGGGTAACACACAATTCTTACATCAAATTTCTTCATCACATATTTGTTCTAACATTTTACAATTCGTTACCTATAAGGACATACAAGTCCGAATTTCCATTAAATTTACTTATAAGAAGGGTCAAAACATCGTAACTATTTATTAAACCTATAAATTAAAGATACATGCTGTGTAATGAATAAATTTAACTAAGTGTTACATATAGGTGTTTAACATATGCCCGGCATGGCCGTGTCCGATGGGCTAGAGCAAATGAAGAATATAACAATCCAACCATTCATCATATGATATTTTTTAAAATGAGGTTTCTCAGTGTATAAGGATCCCTATTCTAAAGATTCAATTTAATATTATTAATTTTTATATTTTTTTATTATTTGTTACTTTCTTTCATTAGTACTTTTGTGTAAAACTTGATATTAAGGATGACAATGGGATTGATCCGAATCCGATCTAGATCCATATTATCACAATTTCAAGGTTTGCACAAGGCAGATTGAATCTGATCCAGCTTTGAAACAATGAAAATATGGATCTAGATCGAATCCAGATCTACCTCATTGCTGTCCATAATTGATATAATGATAATAAAGTATTATTATTCTACGAGAGTTTTATTTGGAGAACTAAAATATGAAAAATATAGATGGAGACCGAGGGAAAACATCGTAAAACATGCAAAATGAGATTTGAGAAATGGGGGAGGTAAAATAAGATTTTCAATTTGTTCTTAGAGCAAATCCAATCATTTTCCCCCTTTTCAATTCCACAAACTCCATTTTACAAGATTTACAATGTTTTTACTTCAACCATCTTCTCCATTTACCATTTCCCATTTCAAATTCTCATAAAGTAATATTATTATTTTATCATTATTATATTTTTTACATTCAATCTATTCCCAATAACAAAAAAAATAAATTAAAGTAAAGCAAAAATAAAAATATATATTAATAAAATAATGATTATTCTCCAAAATGGGAACCGTTGGACTTACTCTTATCATTTAATATTTATACGTAAATTCTTAACTTGGAGCTTTGTCCTAGTCTTAGTTGGCCTACTATTATAATGAATAACGACACCTATTTTTGTATGACTCTGTGATTCCAAATGGCCGAGCATAAAATGACAATTGAATTATAAATCATGATGTAGAATGTTTTAAGAGACTAAAACTAGTAAGTTTGTGTAGATTTTCTAAGTTCTTATTGAAGGGAGTTGTATCCCTACATTGTAGACATGATTTGGGCTGAAATTGTAAACAAAAAGTACTGGGCTTTTTATATAAATAGATACGTGTTTCGTATATTGGACCGAGCCAATTGATAAAATGATCCAAATAGTAAAACATATTAATAAAATATTTTTTTTAATTACATATCACACGTCTTAATATTATACCCCTTCTTCAAAATCACGATCAAAAACCCCCTAAACCCGAATAAAATCGTGCTGATTATAAATCACTATTACGATTTCCATTTTCGACGAACAAAAAATTCCACCGCGATCCCTTTTTGACGAAAACATCAATTCACGAGCAGCTCATTACGAAGTAAATCTTTCAATCACCATCAATACTCTCATTATTTAAATTGTGAAACCGAGAATCGAAGGTAACCAAAAAATTAGTTGCAATTTTGGGTTTTTTTTGTGTGTTTCAATCTTAGATTGTTGATCTTGCATCATGAACACATATGAGAACAAGATCTTCCGGAAACAAAATAACACAAAGCAACAAATCAAAGATAAATCACAGAATTGCATGCAGGCCCGGTTCTAGATACAAGGCCACCAAAGCCACCGCTTAGGCCCTCAAGCAAATTGGGGGCCAAAATATTACCATTTGTTGTTTTGTAGTTTTTTTAAAATGCCATTTACATTTTGTAGTGGATTACGCTATCATCTATTAAATTAATCGAATTACTAATTAAATTCTTTATTATTCAATTAAACTTTGTACAAATTTACAAAAGTATCAATATCAGCATGTACTTAGTTCTATTATTTGTATATTCTCAGCAATTGCCTAATTCATCATGGTTGTTTTACTATTCAATAAGTTTTTTTAAAATATTTATCACTGAATACATACGAGTTAGCTCAATTAATAAATCCATTTTAATGCAAAGTTGCTCTTATGGATATCTCAATTTTGAATTTTATACAATGAGAAAAACACTTAGTTTGTGACCGTAATTAGTTTAGTCTATAAAAAAGGAGCTTAAAGTACTCCATATCAAGACAAAATACTTATAACAATTACAAAAGTTAATTTCATTTGCTCCAATTTTAATTTGAAAACTACTTCACACTTTTAGTATGAGAATTTGATCGGATGATGCCCATTATTACTAGGACCGGCTGTGAATGCATGCTAAATCTTGTCATTCAGATTTCATTATTTGCATAGTCAGCGATGAACAATGAATTCATAATCCTTCTTTCTACTAAATAAAGATTAAACAGTAGAATACTCGTATATTATGCTTTTAACATATTGAAATATATATTTTAGAAACAGTATCAATACAAAATTTAAAATTATGAGTTTGTATATTTTACAGGTTATAGAGTTTTATATACTTAAATTTTGAATAGTTCACAATGTATAGGATATAATGTATATGTTAGGTATAATTTGTGTAGGTTTATGGGTAGAGTTTATATAATCCTTGCCACTTAAAACTTTCATGTAGAACATATTTAAATTCAATATCCCAATTATTTTATTACTCATCACAATAGACAAAATCATCATATTTACTCGAAATCTTAAAGTAAAACAACCTCCAATGACAATTTGCAATCAATTATATGAGACATTAAGCTAAAACAAGATCAAAGTTGAGAATTAAACTATGCCCCATACCTCAACTTCCCTTCGCACGTCAGGACAACATCCATTGCTTGATGAACTAAAAAATGATTTCTCTTATCTGTGGAGAAACCTGTAAAAAAATAACCAAAGATTGTAGATTTAATTAAAATTTTTTAACTTTCTTAAACTAGTTTAATACTATTTTAATAATTTTAATTTGAAAATCCATCTTATTATTAATATTATAAGGTATACATCATAAACATAAATAAAGTAAACTTACAAGAATAAAATTGAATTGGAAGAAATTGAATTGAAATTAGATTGTAAATAACACAACCTAACATTCTCAGCCGCCAAATAATATTC
>CATIWQ010929118.1:0-26733 GCA_949673415.1 Euphorbia schlechtendalii | reverse complement strand
AACATAATAATTAATTCAAATAAAAAAATTTATTAATTCAATATATATAGTATTATTAACAAAATTAGTTTGTTGAATTAAATTAAATTGGGAAAAAATATTTACTAGAAACATACTAATTTAGTAATTAAAGTAAGAATTGATTTAAAAATTGGAAATAATAAAAAGAATGCAATTTAGGTAAGAAAATATCACTAATTTAATAAGGATGATAAAGAGATTTTTTTCCCTTCACTTTTGACAATTATAAAGTTAATAACTTGATTTCTTAAATGCTTTTTAGATAAGATTACAATATATAAAAATACATGCCATGTATTGTAGACTCTTCCTTTATTTGTTGAACGCCATTATTAATTATAGCATAATTTGCATTTCTTAAAGTCTATACAAAGAAAGCTTCTCAAGACATGAAGATGTCTTGCTCACTCGGAACATTAAGTACCTCACACGAATTCAAATTAAATACTTCAAATACTAAATTTTTTTCATCATTTCTCAATAATATTAATTTCAAACCCTCCTAACAAAATTTCAAATTATTATTGCTTTGGCCTAATGCCATAAATTATTATTAAGTATTAAAAAGTGTAAAATATAAATTGTCACATCTCATTATCTATTTAATTGAATAATTATTGTTATAAAGTAGATGTGTTTGGTGCCTCTTCAACAACTTCTTTAATAGCAAACAGACATTTTTTTTTCTAAAAGGAAAGTTTATGGTTACTAAGTTTCATAACTTGATATAAAGTCATTTGATTTATTTGTTATTGGTTGTCGTTATTATTGTATTTATTTCTAAAATAACCAAAAAAGTGTTTGTTAAGTCACAATAAAATACTTGAAACTGCTAAAATGCCAAAAAAAATCCTCATCGGTCAAAACTTACATAAAATTTTTATATCTATAAAAAGACTAATATTTATTAGTGAGTTGGAGTAATATTTTGTTCATGAAATTAATGATATGTTCATTTGAAAATGTAATGGAACGCTATTTCTTGTAAATATAATTATCAATGTCACTTTCCTAAGCCAATAAATGATACAACTTGGAATCTCAACAAACCCCACAAAGAGTCTTAAATAATGCAAACTTGTAATTTAAATTTTGTTAAAATCAACAAATTTGAATGTTTATAAAGAAGTGTTACAGTTAGAGAGACCTATCTTGAATTTTACTTATAACTAATAAGTATAAAGTGTTACAATCTTAATATTCCCAACTACCAACATGGTAATGAAATATAAATAAAACGGAGGTATGTTATAATTAAATTATTAAAATTTCCATACTAAAGTATGCAAAGGATCGTTCGATTCTATAAACATTCGAGAATACAATATTTTATAAGAAATTTTTAATTTTTAAACACTTTTTAAAAATGTTTACAACTTATAATATTGTGTAAGATTTGAAGTGCCAAAAATTTGGCAAACTAAAAATTTAATATACTGAATGCAATTTTCTACATTTAAAAATTTAATATACTGAATGCAATTTTATACATTTAAAAATCTAACTTACTTACATTTGAGTTTTGGTTATTCAGCAATTTCTACAATTATTTTTACAAAATACTTTTAACTTTTGTCACGTTTCTCAAGTTGGGTTTGGTTTGGAAGGATTAAGTGTTTTTCATACTTGCATAATGGGCTTACTAAGTGCAAATTATTCCATTATATAATTAGTGTGTTTAACCAAAAATATAATGATTATATTGATGAAATGGAATGCATGTATTTAAGGTAAATATGTTTGGTGATTAAGAGAGTACCCACTTAAGCAATAGTATATATTCTCCGATACTAAAAAATTATCATATTAAAATTTTTATCAAAATCAATAAAACATTTATTACATTATTAAAATAATTAATTTATCATTTTTACTTTATTATAATATTCTATTTTTTTAATTACTCCCTTATAAATTCATTTATATTCAATCTATTTTTCAAAAAAACAAGGGTATATTAGGAATAAAGGTACACGCAAAGAAGCGAATCCGGTAGTCTTAGCCTTCCGAGGTTGTTAGTTACATCTTGGTCATGACATGCTTCTTTCTCCAAATTGGTTCCCAGTGCTAGGCAAACCCCTTGGCTGTCTCTTATCAAATCCTTTACTTTAACTTTAGGCTAGGCCGGTCTCTGTCATTCATGAAATTCCCCCATCCATCAATCAATCAGGCGAGTACGCATCTAATCAGCACATAGCGAATGAAAAAAGCATTCATCCTGTTACATTTTACATTTATATTTGAAAATGACAAATAAAAGAGAAAATGAAATGTTGAGTAAAATGACCATTTTACAACGTCGGTGGAATGGAGGAGTCCAGAAACCAAGATTGGAAAGTCGTGAGAACTTGGTTTGATAACAGTCTATGATTTGATTTATTATAGAATTATATTATCAAAGTTTAAATAATTTTTTTAATAAAAAAACTAACTTTACGACTAAAATTTTGATTTATTCTGTTGAAACCATGGTTGGATTTTGCAGAATAATTGAAGAGAACTTCTCGTATTTAAATCATTTTATTTTAATTCAAACTCAGAAATATAATTCAAAAAATGATGTAGAAATGTTATATAGGGTTTTGAATCACAATCAACTGATTTTCAATCATGACTTTTTTAAAAATGAAATTCGTCATTCTCTGAAAAATATGTAAACGTTTCTTTTCTCATACCTTTTAAAATTATTTCATGTGACAGATACAGTTAATTTTATTAGTTTATTAAGTCCATCACGAGTCTTTCTTGGAAATAGACTGATTAAAAAATATTCTTAATTTTGTGGAATTCGATTCATGTTAAACATTGAATTTTTTTTATTGCTTTATTTTTGTGGTTAATATCTAATTCCAAATAAAAAAAAATTAAAGAATAGGCATAACAGGCATGTGCTATTAAAATCTAAAAAATACTTTACGCCGTTTCTTAATCAAAGAATTTAAAATACTACTAGTTATCTTTTCGACATAAATACATGTACAGTAATGGGGAAACAAACTATGTGCCACTTTGAAATTTTTCAATATTTATAAGCTATTGTTTCAAACAATACATTAATTACTTTTTTTTTTCATGATATAACAATTGTTTAGTGCTATAAGACGATCCTGAACTGAACATATATATGAGTGCGATTTTCCATAAACATTTTTCTTTTTGTAACTATACACCTCCAAATTACAAACAAAAGATCAAATTATTAGTTCCAATATAAAATCAATGATATACCATATATTTAATTTATAATATATAATACATCATTTCTATTTTTCTGAAAAATGTCAACAATATATGTATATATTACATATAATTTTGTAGCACACATTACTTTTTCTTTTAGTATTTTAAATGTTGTAAAGAAGAAGAGACTTCGTATATAATACATGACAAAACACATTGTAGATGTATGAGTTTGTTTCGATATTACTATCGCAGTTTCAAAACTGTAGATGGAAATCGGAAATAAAAAATAATTCGGATTCTAACATTTTTCCATGCCGGAAGATCGAATATCGCCGCATCGAATGTCAAATTGGATTCATCTCATGGTATGTCGGGGTATGGATATATATTCACAACTTCTGCAGCGACGAAGATTGATAACGATCAATTTACAATATTTTCGTCGCGAGACGACAAACTCGAGAGATAATGAAATAGAAATGTAAAATGAATAAAAAAATGAAATTCCTTATGAATTTCACATTCATTTACACGTGATTCATGTATATAAGAAATGGAAATGGTTAATTGCAATTAAGTCCTTAAACTTTTAATGATTTGCCATTAATTCTTTGAAGTTCTATAACATTCAATTTAATCTCTAATAACTAAATCGGATCGGATCCTTTGATCCGATTTACCCGCATACGGGCGGATCAGGTATTTCCAACAACTATTTTTAGCATGTTTTTTAAAAATATGATTTTTTTTTTAATAAATCAAACGATAACAATCTGAAACTCACCTTGTAGTAGTGAAGATACATGAAAAGAATTCTTTACATATTGTGTTCCACAAAACTTTTATTGGATTAGCCTTTATCTTGGATGTAGGCATGGTTGGTTTAATATATAGAAGTGTCACCAATTCATATTCCTTTTTGCATTATCATATTCATTATTGAAGGCTTGAAAATGACTTTCCCACCAATATTTGAATAAAGGGTTATGATGCAATTTCGCTTCAACTTGTCAACCATTCTGAACCCGCATAAATGATGATGATGATGATTATAAATATAAAATTCGATTAACATTAAAAAAAAAATAATTGTTTCATCCCAGTTGCAATTACTAGGTTAAAATAATCGTCTCTAAAATTTATGATTTTTTCATGTAGATTTGAAATTAAATTAGTTAGTGGAACTCCAATGATTCTTATTTTGGGAAAATCCCTAAAATGAGGAATGAATATAAAAAATGATCAAGTTCAACCGTTTCTCATATAATATATCCTTAAAATGAGGTTCCCTATATATGGAGAACCCTTTTTTGGGAAATAATTACTATATTAATATTCTTTTTAGTTTTGATTTAATTTAATATGTTTAATATTTTTTTAATTATTGGGAATAGATTTGATGTAAAGAAATCAGTATAATAATAATAAAATATTATTACTTTATTGAAATCTGAAATGGGAAATAGAAAATGAGGGAAATAGTTGGAGTAAAATTACTGTAGATATTGTAAAATGAGATTTAGGGAATGGAAAATGGGGAAAATGGTTGCGTGTTAGTAATTTTTTTATATCCTTCTATGTTAAACAACTAACTTAACTTGCCTTTGGTTTGATCAACTATGTTGTAACATGGCTTTGTCCCCTTCAAACAATTTTACACCTTATATGTCCCAGAACCTATTCTTCTATAAATTATATGGAGGACCTAGTTTTTAACGTGTAGTTTGGATCATTAACAAAAATTTTGTGATATCAATATGGATGAGAGCCAAAATAGTAATATAGGCTAATGCTTCATCATCAACGTAAACTTATCTCATTTAACATATTATCTTCCTGAATATTGAAAATATCCTCGTAACTTTCTTAACTTTTGAAAAGTGCACTAATTAGTCCTCAAATGTCTTCTGAAGGGTTTACTTTCTGAAAAATGGCATTTCTCATGATTTTTTATCTGGCCAGAAACTAAAATATAAAGCAGACACAAAATCTATGTCAAAGTACCCATTTTAAATATAAACTTTCCTATTTTTCACATTTATTATATATTAAGACTTCCACTTGAGGATGGTAAGATCTATAATGATGTTAATATTTCCAACCTTTGTATGTTTGTTTTACATTAGACATCTACATACATTACAGCTCATTTTATATATATATATATATATATATATATATATATATATATATATATATATATATATATATAACCTTTGCTGTTAATATAAATATTTAAGTCAAATGAACACATGTGTGTACATGTTATGATTTAAAAGATATTGCACGTTGTGGTTGTGCGTCTTTTATTCTAAATTAAATTGTCATGTTGTAGAATGAACAATTCAAGATACAAATTTTGAAAACGTCATTTATTAGTGAAATTCAAAAACATGATTGAATGTTTCAGATAGTCTCTTTACTATGTAAATAAATGCATAGAATACATTAATTGTAGCGCGCAATTTATTGAAGTGATGAATGTTTCAACCGATGGTTAAAATAGAAATTGTAACTATAGAGATCATAAATTCGAATTCCGAAAATTTGTCTAGCATAGACGCAATGTGCAAAATTTTAAAAATATATACATTTGAATGAGGTTTGACAAAACAGAGCTAATTGAAAAGGTGCTTTTAATTATTTTTCAATTCAGATTCCATCAAGCAATTAAAATCATGAACAAAATAATAAAAAAAATCTCATATTTTTAAAATAAGAACTCGTGTAAAAATCCTAGTTATCTATGGCCATGATTGGATTTTGCTTTTAAAAAGAACAGTGAAGCATTCTAAAACTCATGTAAAATATGAGAATCAAGAACAGGAAGGCCGCCGGCCTGAAAACCAACAGAGAAGAGGAATCTTACTTTCGCAACTTAAAGCAAAAGGAAAAGACAAAATTGAAGGTTTCAAATGTATAGTTCTCTTTGGACTTTAACAGTACCTCCACCTAAAAAAACATGTTATTCCACCATGGACGATAGCTATACAACTACAAGGCAACTTCTTGGCAAGTTAGCTTACCAAGCAGTGGCATAGAGAAAGTTAGGGTCTGTGGGGCCGGTGCACAATGCCCAGGTGACCCGCCCTATGTACAGGCATTTTGTCTGTTCTCCACTCATATTCGGTGTTTTCAAAACCAGACTAGGCGGATCTACTTAAGATATATTAAAATTTATATTTTCTCATATTTTAAAAATAGGCTAGGCTGAAAATTTATAAGTTGATTTAATTATTTTATTATTTACAATACTTATAAATTGAAAACATTAAAATCTATCTATGCCTCGTTGAATCCTTGCATAGGCCCTGAAGGGCGTAAAAGCAAATCCAATAATTTTCTACATTTTTCATTCCCCAAATCCTATTTTGCAAGATCTATGATGTTTTTTCTCCAACCATCTTCCTAATTTTCCATTCTCCAAATTAAAATTCCTTTTAAAATAATAATATTTTATTATTAATCTAATAAAAAAAGTAACAAAACAAAAACTAAAATTAATAAAAAATGAAAAATAATATCATTTTATTCTATTTCATAAAAAATAATAATATTTTATTAAATCTCTCACAACCAGAAATAGATTATACCCATAATTGAGAATCCCATGTCTAACAGTCCGACATCGCTTTTTGAAATATTGTCCATATATAAACTGCTCAAATAACCTACCTATGGCTTTGCCACTGCCTGTAAGGGGCTCAGGGTTTTCTCTGTTTCCAAAGCTAATACAAGAAATATAAATTACCTATTAAAAATAATATAAAACTTTAGTATGTATCACTGTTTTGTCCCATGTCTTGGGCTGTCATAGTCATCATGAAACTCCATAATTTGGAAGACTAAAAAAATTAAAAAATCATCCCTAGACAACAAAAGAATAGTGTTGCCATAAAAGAATGCCACATAATCTTACCATGTAGAAAACAGCAAATAATTATTTCATATACTACAAATAAAATTTGTTACTATTCAAGTTTGAAGATAAAGACACAGACTAAAACCAAACTAAATCCAACCCCCAGCACAAACAAACACAGGAGGCTGTCCTAATCAGTTGCTATCATAAACTTAACCCACTGCCACAATTATATTCACATTAAGGTATATGCTGTAATCAACTTTAGAAGGTCCTCCTGATATCTAGAAAATCCTTTTATTTACCCTTCTGATTTTTAGCAGTAGAAGTGTCCCCATCCTTACCAAACCCAAATTTCATCAATCACAATTTACTAGTTCAATTTGAGCAATATCCACCACATTTTAAATAATATCAATTGGCACTAGTGCTATTAATTATATAAAGGGCTATATTGCCTTGAATTTCTATCAAGTGTTAAGCATAAGGAAATTCAGTGCAGTGCAGGATACAGAATGCTAGAATAGACAATTATGGTAATGTGATATTTTTAAGGTTTTGGAATAAATGGATCCTAACCTTGTGTACTGTATTACCTACAATTTTTACTAACCAAAATTCCCACCAGGAAGACGCCTATTAAACAGGAACTCTTCCCCGCTTCGTGTCTGCAACAGTTCCTAAGGTTTGTACTGCAAAACCAATAATGTCGCTTCGTGAACAAGATATTTTCTGCCTACATATATTAGAAAACGTGTCAGATATAAAAAAAATATCCTTTATGGGCTGTATGCCTGAATGACAGCGCTTCACAATAATGCAATTTTGTTAGCGCGGATATTGTGGTTTAAAAAATGGCAGTAAGAACTACAGATAACCACAGAGCTTACTCATGAACAGTAGCGCCTCATTTAGTTCGAGCATAAATCCAAAAAATGTCTAAAATGATTTCTCTAATCTCTTTCGCAGTTAGCAGCAAATTCAAAATAAAGTAACCGAAGTTCAAAATACAAAGCAGGATAGAGAGAGCTAGAATAGAAAATTATGGTGATGCGGTTTTAAGGTTTTGAATAGATAAATGCTAACCTCATGTACTACATACAGCTTCGACGGCTAAAATTCTCAACTGGAGCACTTCAAAACAGAAACACTTCCACTTGGTTGCTGCATAGTTCCTAAGGTTTGTCCTGCATAACCAAAGACGTCAAGTATAAAATATCCATGTGCTGTATATTGATATGTATCGATGTCATGCCGGTGCCTGAAAAGTTGTGATTGGTAATGCAGGCACAGTAGTTAAAAAATTAAGGTAAGAATTACAGCTGGATACAATGCATATTCATGAATAGTTTCCCCTCTACTAGTCAATGTCAAAATCTCAGTTCATGTTGAGTACGCAGCAAATTCAAAATAAAAAACCCAAGTTCAGGAACAACATGACATTTCATTTACTACCTGGATTGCCAGCAAATGAATAAGCCTTTGGAAGATGCTTGTTTCCGAGGAATTTAACAGGAGCAGTCTGAGCCCTTGGAGTAGAATCAACAGGAATTAGATTTGTGGAGTTAAAGGCAGGTGTGCATCCCCCTGACTCATCCAAATTTGCAACTGAAATCTGCGCAAAATATAATCAGACTAACCAAACAGGGTGCTGTGTAATTGAAAGTAAATAATTATTCAAGTAGGTAGTTCCTCAATAAATATATTGTATGGTGTCATTAATGAATGCCTTGTTTAACACATCCAGACATTTTTTATAAAAATATTAACAAGCACGTGGCAACACTAGTAAAAAGCAAATGTCATGGTAGATTGAATTCTTATTCATACTACCATAACGATGATCAGAAAGCAAAGATAAAGATGGTAAAAGTAAGCGCGGACCTTTTTATGGAACATACCATCAACCTGTTCATGCATACATTCCCTACGAGATGAAGCCTGTAACTGTAATAAGCTTTCTTGGGACAATTGAGAACTCAAGACATCGTTGTTAAGTCCCTTAGATGATGATGCATTGTACATGTAACCAACTGCTGACCGGAGGCGGTTGCCTTTCTGAGAGTAATAAGCTTTAGTAGCAAGGGGAGCAGGAGGATCTGTAATTTAATTGCATTTTAAAGTAATGAGAAAGAAGAAAGTAGTAAATTTCAAGACAAGTAAAAAATATAGTTGCAAAATGTTTATAATCTTAATTCAAAGCAATAAAAGAAGACCTTTTGTCAATGGGTAATTTGAAAAGGATTGAACGTGGGATGCAGAGACAATAAGATCATTGCGAATGTTGCTCCTGGAAGTGGACTGAGTTTGAAAATCCCTGCCTGGAAAAAGATGCACTCATGAGAAAAAAGAGATGCACAGTACTTCCACGCTCATTGCAAACCAAAACCATTGACTAGACATGCACAGTACTCTAACTAATAATGCAATTTTGAATTGTAAGCAAAGCAAACTGTTGAACTCTTACAGTTGTATATTTGATTTTATAATAGTGAGAATTTGAAAAAAAGAATTAAGATATGCACATACAATGGATTACTTCTATCACTAGGTCGTGTGATAAATGGGTAGAATAAGCAGCCACTCAAGGAAATAATTTCATCCTGTTTGCCAAATTTTTGGCTGAATGCATAGTTACCCCCGGAACTTGGCATTTTTTACTAGATGCCGCCCCGACTTTGAAAAGTCCCTAGCAGCCCCCTAAACTTGGCAAAATAGCACTCTTGAGCCCCACCCCGGTGCCATGTGTCACCTTCTGATTGGAGTGAGAAAAACAAAAAAGATTGACATCGTTGAAAATTCAAACCAATCAAAAATGGTGACATGTAGCACTAAGGGGGGCTTGCAAGTGCACTTATACCAAGTTTAGGGGGCTGGTTTTTAAAGTTGGGGCGGCATCTAGTAAAAAGTTCCAAGTTTGGAGGACTAACTATGCATTTGGCCCAAGTTTTTAGCAGAAGTTTGTTATTTTTTCTTCTTTCACATTGTGAAATGAAAATATTAGAAAAGGGTCTCATCAAACTAACAGTCTATAGCATGTAAGTCGAAAGTATCAGTCCAGTGCTCAAGCAGATATCATAAGGAATACATGTAAGAACTTAGAAAAAAAAGGAGGAAGGGAGGGCAGAGAGATTCATAATTCAATGCTCCATAAGAAAACTTCAAAACTTGAGAGAATAAATCTGTCCTTACAGGTTAAAGTATCTTGAACACTTCTGATTTTTACTAGGCCAGAAGCAACTCCAATATCATTTGATTGCAAAAGTTGACTTGATAATACACTACAAGAACACAATAGGAATGTGTATCATGGGCCTTTTAACTTTCAAAATTATGTAGACAAATCACATATTGGTTGTGCAGATTCAATATCCATCACAGCCTGATAAGCATAATTAAAAACAGCGCATTGTATTAAGAACTGAGAAATCATACAGTTTAGAGCGTTTTGTAGGAGGTGGCCTCAGACAAACTGAGTGGTCAGTATTCTCAGGACTCATTCGTTTACCATCCACCAATGAAGCCATGCCACAGTATGTAGAATTTCCTAGTAGCATGACGAAAGCAAAAAATTAAGCTGAATTAGATAGAGTTTGCAAGGATATGTGTTGGAAAATAATAACTTGCCAATAGAGCTATACTCGGTCTCACCCTTCTAGATAATCCGCTGAAGTGTATCCGACATTACAAATTATTAATTTACAGCGGCAATATTCCTAAAATAGCTAAGGTTAACCATTTTCAGAAGAAAACCCACAGAGAACCAACTCTTTACCTAAAGAAATGTTTACAGAACATATACACTTCCAATATCTTCTCTTAATTGAACTTTTAATTGCTGGGACTATTACGATCAGCCCATTCAATATATATCAATAGTGATTTCATCACATGAGGAAATGGGGCAGGGATACTATTATTTATCAACAAATTATATAAGGCATCATGCCCACAAGCATTCATTGTCTTATTCACTAAACTTTCATTACTGTATCCCTTTAGAAATTCTAGTTGAAAGTGATAAATGAAAATCAAAAGCTGATTATGTAACCAGTACAGTCAAAGCAAATGACTTTAACCAAGTAACTGGCATTTACTGTTGAACTGAATTTTGTATTTTTGTTTTTAAAGAAACATACAGTCCAAAGTTCAGAGTCAAATAAAATATGATAAGTCGAAATGGCCAACTAAACAAGCTAAGCACAGAAGAGAGAAATAGTTAGAACACAAAAAATGCAAAGACTTCGAGTAAATTAAGAGTGCATCCCATCCATATGACTGATACACCAACGTTGAAACAGTAAAGAGAAGGAAATATGCATATTGATTACAAAAAGGCCGATTCCATAAGACAGAAAATGAAGAATGAAAACGATTTACTTTTTGTATCCAAGGAAAAGCAAGATATGCCATGTTGTCCGTCCAACTGAGATTCTGATGGAGTCGAACATTCTGCATCTATAGTTATAGACCTCTCTTGCCCTACAACCGTTGTAGTATGGTCTAAGACATGTTAAGAACTTAAAAACTGTAAACTGATTAAATGAACCAAAACACTATGGTTAGATGTGTATGTGGTTTAAGCTCCTCTTCATAATAGATAACTATTTGGTGTAGGTGGTGAGCAGAAATAGCTCAGTTTTGCCTCACTCTCATGCACTACAACAGTAGAATCAATGGAGATTGCCTATCACATTCAGTGTCTATATTGATAAATCCTAATGAACACATTAAAACAAAACACAATCTACACTATCATTTCTTCTTCTGCCTGTCTTTGCTGTGTGGGATACTGCAGTTCTGTCAAATAAGTCTTTTACCAGAGCAGGGAGGTTTGGATTGTGGTCCTCTAGGCTTCACTGTGGGACTCTGGATCGTAAATCAATGTCATTATTCAAGTTAGTAATCTAGTGAATGGGCCCAATTAACTTGTCCAAAGAGAGAGCAGTTGTTAAGCGGGCAGAAAACCTATTCAAAAGCTTTTGACACACATCTCTGTCTGGCAAAGTTCACTGAACAATTACCCACCTCCCACCCATTCTAGACCAGTGATTGTAGTCAACTTTACTCCCACTCTCAATTTTACAAAAGAACATTTTTAAAGGGCTAACTGGGGAGTGATGTTTAGTAAAATAGCTCACATTTAAAATAAATGCATAATTGAAACGGAAAAGAAAAATACTTGCCAAAACAAAGTCAAAACCAGTTCCAGGCTATTTGGACTTTCCAACAGATACACATTAGATTCAACATGATACAACGCATAGACTCTAAAGAACAAATGCCAAATAAGAGCAGAAATCACCTTAAAGATCAGAACAGAAAACATAATACAACACACAAACCCGCATAGATATAAGAATTGTAGGATACTATTATAAGCAGTTGATGATTTTTTCCTCTCCTTTTTGGTATGTTTCTTGCGCACCATACCACTATCAAGCTCTGTGAACATTTCTTCTGCAGTAATTAGGGACCTACAAAGTACTGAAAAAATATAGGAACCAACTCAGCACTAGCATTGCACTAATGAACTTGAAGAGCTTGCAAACAAGCAATTGAAAACACTTCTCAGTAAATAAATCTGCTCATGAGTCATGCCTAAGAAACATATATGCAAGATGCCAGCCTACATAGGTTCCAAGATTTGAAAAAGAATCCAAAACTTCCATCCATGTTCAAGGGTATCAAGTTTGGGATTAGGCCAAAAGCAGCACTATGTTTTACTAAAACTTAATAAGAGGAAGCTGAAAAACAAACTTATAATGAACATGTAATTTAACAAATCAGGCATCATTGAACTTCAATAACTATTGAGTCGGAAGCCACTATCAGAGGACCTCTCAGTCAAGTGAATGAATGTGTTTCTAATTTAAGACTTTGAACTTGTCAACAACTCACAAGTACACAGCAAATTAAAAGTGGGAAGAAGATCAAAATCATCGAAATTTTTTGTTGAAAAATAACTCAAGTTGTTTATTAGCGTGAAATTATCAACAAGATGGTGTTAATGATATAAAAAGGCTCAATAACACCTACAAAAATAAATTAGACTAGTGGTGCTGGTACAAACATATGGGCCTTGCAGTTTCTTTCATTCTACATTAATCTAATAAATAGGGAACACCATATAGTCCAATGGGACATGATATGCATTACAGTTGGACAGATAGATGAAAGAAAGTAGCACCTAGTAGCCTTTCTTAATGGAAAAGCACTCGACATAATACAAATTGTTCCATCCCCCAAAAATAAGGGCTTGAACATAGAGAAATGGCATGATAAACAGAAAAAGAAAGCCTCTATACCTGCATGAGCAGCATACTGACTGGTTTTTACTGGTTTTCTGCAAGTATTACAGCATACCTTCACAATCATACCACACAATCAGAAATATCATCTTTGTTGAGAGAGAAACAAAAGGAAGAAAACTGCACCAGGAGAGACTTGAAAATATTTAATACCCTAACAAATGATTAATAATGCTAGCAGAATAATCTTGTGGGAGCAGACAGTATCAGGCAAAATTAATCCTCATTACTTAATTTTAAAAAGTAATAGAATTTTCTTTAAAAATTTCATACTTTAAGAATAAAGAACATATTCTAAATATCCTAAATAACTAGTTAGGAGGAAAGCAAAATTTAACTCATGTTAGCACTGAAAATTAAGCTAATTATATAAATACAAACTTAACTCCAAACTGTACGAAAAAAAAAAAATTTAAGTCATGTTACTGCTATGAGTTCTAAAGTTATTCAGCTAAATACAAGAGTGCATAACAATAAGAAGAAAAAGTGAGTCTTCTAACTTTGATTCAGTCTTGCAAATGAATTGTAAGCCTCCACTGGCTTGGATTTTCTCTGATTCTAATTTTGACTAAAGATACAATTCTATATCCCGTCTTATATACAGATTGTGTAAAGGTAACAATAATCCAGAAAGTTTCAACCTCTCCGCAATCATAATTCAAATTTTACTGAAGAAAAACCCCAAACAGACTTTTGGACTTGAATCTTAGCATCCTAACTTCATGCTGCCAAATTTGTGGACAGATTCACTCCAAATTTTTGACAACCCAATTATTGAAAATGTTTATTTCGATAAATGGGATGAAGCTGTCCATTTAGATATCCTTAACAACATGAAATCATATGTAATGGCATCCTAAGCATACAAAGCATAGATAACAAATTAACAACATGACTCTAACAGAATCAGTCGTGTGAAATGCAATGACAATAGTTTAAAGATGTTTACGAGCTTTCTTTTCCTTAACCATGCATATCATTCATCAATGGGAATACATTAATCATCCTGAATTTGAAGAATTGCCTCCAAAACAAACATGTACAGTTGGTGCAAAAGTTCAACAAGGGCTCAAGTAATGAAACTATGAACATAGATGCCAAAAGCAAAATTCTGCAGCTTAGACGCATACATAGTTCAGAATTCATACATTAATATTATCATTAACTAAAAGAAGACCAAACCATTGCAGAAACTTACCAGATCCAACGGGTCAGTCATTGGTTTCAAACCAAAAACATGCATATCTGCGAAGAATATATGTAATATAGAAAGGAAATCAACAATAAAGTACAACTCAAATAATACAGAAGTAAAAAATACAACTAACAATTAAGGATAATATCGCTAAAAAATTTATGAGATCTATTTGTAACAATCAATCATTCTTTTGCTCGATATTCTCCTAATCTGTTTGAACATATACATTTATCACATTAGTCAAAACTCCAAACACTCTAAATGAATATTCTGACCAGAAGAGAAAAAATATGATATTCTGACCTGAAGAGAAAAAATATAATAACAAAACAAGAAATAAGGAATAAACTGCAAAAGCATTGGATGCAACATAACAATCAAATAATGATTCTTTGATTTGAATGTAATTTTCTTTCACTAATCACTTGCAGATTTTTTGAAAAGCAATGAAGTTCATGTTGGTTTATACGAACCTTCATTAGTAAACAATATTTTTGCTTATAAACATAAAACAAATTGAAGACACATGATATTTTGTCAGCTTAGGTTTGTTAATTCAATAGATTGATGACTAGAGCAACATTTATGTATAGCATATAACTAGTTAGTTAATTTCATATGCTAAATTTGGATATACAATTGTATTTATGAAATAGCAACTAAGCAAAGATAAAAATTATAATCTACCACAGCACAAATTACATTGTCACATAACATTGGAATCATGATTTGAATCTAAAATTTTAATTTCCTAATCACTGTGTTATAATAATACAAAAAATGAAGTTACTATTACTCAATGTGTACATATATTAGTGAACGAACTATGGTATTTGTGAACCATTCTGGTATCTGAGTCTCCTATTTAATTTCCCAAATTACAATAGCTTTTGCAAGAAGTTTGAAGCTACTGTCAGTTTTTGTGGCCACCATAAGTAAACAGCTTACCTTCTTCATCAAGTAGATTTGCTTCATCTGCCTCAGTTAGCTCTCTGTGTATGCATTGAGCAGCTAGTTTCTGCAGACGAACTTCCGCTGTGAAATGGCAAGACATATTAATACCAAAGTGAAACAACAAAAACCTCAAAATCCGAACGTTTTACTATAAATTTTTTTGAGGAAAGACTATTTACTTGAAGTTCCGTTAGCATGAAACTAACAAGAATAATACATTTTACCTCCAATTATTCGTGAAGAACTTCCAGCTGCCAAAAGCCTAGCCATAACTGCCATCCTTCCACTTCCTAGTGAGCAAACCATTGGCACTAACAACTACTAAGGCCCATTTACACTGCAATTAATAGCATTATATCAGCAGTCGCGATCAAAACACGTTGAAAGCAACGAAAGCAACTTATATTTAACTGCATTGTCATAACATTACGAGCCAGAATAACTCCAAAAATTGACAATCACAGGCCTAGAAAAAACACAGATCCCTAATTTCAAAACAAACGAGTTCTCAAAGATCAATAACCCAAACAAGTTTACTAGGCAATCAAAAACCAAAGAATAACCTGCAATAAAATTTAAAGCAGAATGGAGCCTCACCTCGAGTCTTTACAAATGGAGAAAACCCCTTCGATAGAGGAGAATGAATGTACGAATTCGAATCTACAAAGGAAAAATCACGGATCCCATAGCAATGCGAGAAACAGAGAAAGGCAATGAATACAAGGGGTAGAAAAGCGAGAGAGAATATACAAATCGGTGCAGTAGTTCAACTTCTCTCTCCCCGGCGACGGAGGAGATGATAAACAGCAGAAAGAAAGAGCTGCTAAAAACGGTTATTTGTAACTTCGATGGATTTGGGATTTCGACGGGACATTGTTACTGTGTGCAAGTTTTTTTTTCTTTTTTTTTGTGCTTTTCCTTGTGAAACCGTTTATATTGTCTTTTTCTGCTTTCCACTTTACCGGATTTCAAATTTCAAATATTTTAAATTTCATAACTATCTCTTTCTTTCACAACTGTGGACCCCGGGGTCGAGGGACCGGGTGGGAAGTAAACCTGTTCGTGGGTTGAGTTTGGACACACATTTTTTTTAAAAACCCGGCCCGAGCCCGAGCCCGAGGCCGAGCCCGTCAAAGCCCGAAGATTTATGGGCCGGGTTTGGTTTTTATATAAATACCCGAACCCGGCTCAAACCCGGCCCGACGAATAATTTTATATATTTATACATTAAATTTATTATTATTTTAAGATTTTATATTTTATCATATTAAATTTTTATACTTGATTACAATAAATGTAACTAAATATTAAAGATTTTAAGTAAACAATGTAATTATATTTAAAATTTAAACATATTTTAACTTTTTTTATATTTTTTCTATTAATTTAATGAAAAAATTAATAACAAATAAAATATTCATGGGCTTGGCCCGGGCTTGGGAATGACCTTGTTAACCGGGACATAGCCGGGTCCGAGCCCGAAGTTCTAAAGCAAGGGCTTGGGTTAACGTTTTTTGTAAAAAAACTCGCCAAGCCCGGCTCGAACCCGGCCCAGCCCGTCCGACGAACAGTTCTACTCTTAAATTTATAGTGAATAAAAATGATTAAGTTTATCCTTAAGTTTTTTTATCCAAATTCCAAATTACATTGAACAGCTTTTTTTTAAAGAGTGATTTAATTAAAGTATAATCTAGGACTCAATTTGGTTTAATTAAGGTTGCATGGTGTTTTTTTTATATGTTTATAAAAATATCAAATTCAAAGTATTTTCTAAAAACTGCATGGTGTTTCTTTTAAATATCAAAATATCAAATTCGAAAATTGCCTTTTAAAGACAGTTTTTTCGACAACCTGCAACTGACGTGACATCTCTGTCACCTCAGTTGCAGCCTTTGCAGAAATCTACTTTTAAAAGACAGATTACTAAAAATTATTTTTTAAAAAAAAAAGTCATATTATTAGATTTTAAAATCAGTCATCTGTACAGAACTGATTCTCAAAATTCAATTCCCACTCCAGTTAAAACAACAAAACTGAAATAAATATTCATTAACTCAACAATATGTGGGAAGATATTATTGACAAATGTAATATTTGGGTATTAAATCTTGTTTAAAATTTTAAGCCATCTCTCTCTAAAAATTTAAAAAAGTCAATTACTAATGAAATAGCAACGGCCCCACGTCTTTTCTACCTGCCACGTAATAACCAATCAATAAACAGTAATTTCTTTGGGTCTACAAATGCTTACGTAAGATTCATCATTATCTCTGATACTACGAAAAAGAAAATTAAAAGTCATTAAACTATCGTTAATACCTCTCCTTCACTTTTTCAATAATTATCTTTTTATTACATTTTTTAATAAGTATTATTTCAAAATTCATTTAACATATCCCGTTATAATTCCCGTCAGAGTAAGCCACGTCAACATTAGGAATGTTTCTATCAATCCGCCTGGATGAAGAACGGGGTTTTATCCTCAGGGTGGCTGAAAACCACCTGGATTGGTAAGAACATTCCTAATCTTATCGTTAATTCTCTCTACTCCAGACGGATGTGATCCACCTGGGGTCTTGCGTAACTTGTACGCACCTGTTAATATTTTATCTTGTTAACATATAACACAATCTAGCAATGTATACCAGCGTGGCAAAATCAGAATACATACTAAGGAGTACGATTTTGGAAATAGTACATGGCGGGCTCTAAGTGTTCTTCTAGTTTGAAAAGGCATTTTAAGCCTATTGTTTTCAAATTTTTATTAATTAAGCCCCTAAACTTTTGATTCTGTACATTGAATCTTGTTAAATATAATGAAAGTGAATTATAACGAGACTTTTTTTATTTCAGTGTAACCTGATTAGATAAATTTATAAGCACTTACGTCCATATATTGAAATTTATGATTTGTGTTTAAAATTATAGACAATTTTTAAGCTAGATCCAATTTTGAAGCTGGTCTTTTACTAGCTTACATGTGCCTAAAATTTGTAAGTAAAAGATATACATTCACTTCATAAAGTTCATATTTATTCTTGGTTTTTTATTTAATAGCATATATATTTTCTAGATTGAATACAGTAAACATGTGATGTTGGATGGTCTTACTCCAACAACCGACCCCAAGCCACATTAGACCCTTAAAATTTGTAGGATAGATTTGTCCAATCGCCAACAAATATAACAAAAGAAATAGCAAAATTTGTGCATGTGAGAGACATAACCGTAGAGTGGACCTGTTTATCGGGCGGGCCGGGTCGGGTTTGGTGGGTTTCTTCGGGTTTTGATGGGTTTGGGCTCGGGTCAGGTTTTTTTAAAAAACAAGTGTCCAAGCCCAGCCCGTTGAAGTGAGCTCGGGCCGGGTGGATATCCCGGTACGTGAACAGATCTACAGCAGAGGTTAAGAAACAATAAAACTGAAAAAAGCCAAAAAATTTTAGCAATGAGAAACACTTAGTAAGGATCAGTTAGACCATGCTTTTTTTACTTACTTTTTTTAAAAGCTCAGTTTCCAAGTTTATCCTATAAGCTGATTTTGAAAAAAAAAAACAACTCATATAGTTCATAATTAAATGATATAAATAACCAAAATATATTGTTAAAAGCAAAATTTATTTTTTATAAAAATTTTGTGAATTGGAACAATAACTTGAAAACTCCAAATAAAAAAAATGAAAAACTAAAGGTACTATAAACATATTTGATCTTTTACTCGTGGCTGAATTCGTAATTTTCCATCGTACAGGGAAAGCGTGTGTAAAAGGCTCGATATCTATTTGCACGTGTCAATCTTCTATCAGTCCCTTCATTTATTTATCCCTTTCTCTCTCGATTTCTGCTTTTCTCTCGCTCTTCTCCCTCTTTCAATGGAATCTTCAGAGGAGGAGCAAATCGACCCAATCGATTCAATTCCCGACGAGAACCTCGGATCCACGAGCTCCGACTTACTCTCCTTGCTCAGCACCGACGATTCTCACAGTCGGAGCAGCTCCGGCGACATCTCTACCACAAGCGGTAGTTCAGTTGAGATTGCAGAGGCTGTAGTGCCGCCGAGGGATTCAGAGGTGGTAGCTCCGGCGGTTCCTCCGGTTGTGAGGGAGAAGTGTGTTGCGAAGCGTAATAGAGGAGTGAGTTGGGGATTTACATCGGTTATTGGAAGACGGCGGGAGATGGAGGATGCGGTTGCGGTTATTCCGGGATTTATTTCGAGCACGTGCGATCACGTGGGTGGTTGTACGGCTCCTGGCTCTAGAAGCTCCGGCGAGATCTCGCCGGTTCATTTCTTCGGCGTCTACGACGGCCACGGGGGCTCCCAGGTATTATAAAGTACACTTTCTGCTTCTGCAATATTTTAAATTCAGTAGCATTGCTTGTTAAGTTGTTATTCTTTTAAATGTATTTTCTGAAAATATAAAACATAAAAAAAAAACAATAGATTTACTTAACAGATAAAAGAAACATTTTCCATAAATGATTTTAAATAAAATTAGTTGTACTTGAATAATTGAGATTTGTTGAAATATACCACTTTACTTATTTTTAAATTTAAATTCATATTGTAAAAAGTAATATGTGCATAGTAATGGATTTTCCTGAGAGCAAAAAGATTAGTTATAAAAAAATTATTTTAATTTTAACAATAGATTAAATTTCATATTTATTTACCACATTCAGTTTTGAGAATTCAGTCTTTCATTTCACAAGAAAAGAATTTTGCATTGATGTCTCGTTTTTCCTTCAACGATTTAATTAAAAATAAGTAATAGATTTTGTTTGGAAATGATATACAAGATTGTATGTGAAAATAGACTTATTTTTATTACATATTTTGCATTGATAAATTAATTTTTGAATTGATAAAAGTTAAGAATAAAATCGGACGTATTTTAAGAAGAGTAATTGACACCAACGCTGGTAGTTATTAAAGTTAATTTGTAGTACGTTTAGCGATATTTTGCGTGGTTTTGAATTAATTTTTGCTGGATTTTTCAAAATATATGTTTACTTGGAGAAAAATGTAGAAAGTAAACTTGGTTTGTAGTAAGAAATTTGCGTAATCTGAATGAGTAGGAAACGAAATAGAAAAGAGACATGTTGAAATATTGTTTGGTGAAGAATAAAGTATAAGAAAGCAAAAAGAAGAAAAAGGGGGAAAAAGAAATGCGATTAAATGAGATATAGAAAAGCGATCAGAAATGGAAAACACGCGTCGTATCCTAAATGGTTGACAGCTGCAGATTGTCTTGTATTCACATACACGTGTCCTAAATGACACACCAACACCTAATCCTAATCTACAGAGTCAAGCCCAAATCGTCATCACATAAACATCATTGTCCTTTTGTTTTCACTTTTCAATAATCTACTTTTAAAAATAAAATTCGATGAAAAAAATGAGAGAATATTTAATTGGTCCAGGAAGAGCCATTCCTCTTACGAGGAATTGTATGCAAGCTAGCTTACCGAGTTACGGAATATGTCAATGGTTAATTTCACAAAAAAAGAAAATGTTATTCTTGTCCTATAAATCTACGTTTGGGTTGATGCAATAAATTTTTGGAATATTCTGCGAACGTGTAGCATATTGTTGGATAATTATACAAGGCTTTGTTTTTTCTATTGATAGTCGATGTTGCTATTCTTGGCTCCTGGGGTATACAGATATAACTTTTTAGATGTAGATTAGGTAGAGTATAAATAAAAGTGCAGAACAGAAAATGAATTTTTTTTACCTTCTTAAGGCATCTTCAATTCTGCATCATGAATTTTTATTTCAATTCTTATAATTTAATATTGTCACAGTGTTTATTGTTAAATCATTCATTTCAAATTTTTAATTCAAAACAAAATATTATTATTTTATCCCACTCTACCTAGCTTAGTACAACAAATTACTAATTAAAACAAAGGAAAAGAATAAAAAGAGAGAACCAAAAAAGTAAAAAAAAAATATTTTAAAGTTTGAAGTTGCTACATTGTAATTTCATAATTGAATTTGCACTGTAGCAATTTCAAAATCAAGAACTGGGAATGAAGCAGGGTTGGTGTTTCATTCCCACTCCAATCCCACATCTGAAGTAGGATTGGAGATGCCCTTAGGATAAATCCCAAATGGTAACAAAAAATCATCAAAATGTAAAAGAGAAACACAAGGGATTCTTAAAGCACAGCACAAGTTTTAAAATATTTTAAAATTTTGTGTGTATTTTTTCTCATTCTTCGTTAGCATAGAATCTCAAATTAAATTGTTGAGGGGGAATAAAGTA
The DNA here is from genome assembly GCA_949673415.1 of Euphorbia schlechtendalii. Taxonomy (NCBI): domain Eukaryota; kingdom Viridiplantae; phylum Streptophyta; class Magnoliopsida; order Malpighiales; family Euphorbiaceae; genus Euphorbia; species Euphorbia schlechtendalii. The sequence goes on along the minus strand of CATIWQ010929118.1, from coordinate 4,935 downwards.
TTATTTTGCGAGAGAAACATGTGGATAAGACGAATTCCTTGTATGTTGGAAGCTAACAAATAACAATGGAAAGTGGGACCAGAGGGTGTTTATTTATATGTAGTAGTTACGCCGTGACGGTGTTTACTTGGTCCCCTTCTTTTCCGTTTTATATATGCTTCCTCTAGACTGTGATGGCTGGCTGTGTCAATGTCAACCGTGGGAATAAAATCACCTTTAGAACAAGATCTACCAACTTGTCCATTTGTCTGCCACCTGTCTTTTACTTCCTGATCGCCTGTATTTAATCCCCCGGCCCAGTTCTGATGGGCCCAAGTTTAGTTCATCTTTGTTTTCTTAGATGGGCAAGGAATACAATCATATCTCAAAGCCTAGCCCTTATCAGCCCACCTTTTGGAAAAACAACTTTTTGTAAAAATAGTTGAATACTAGGGTAAATAATTATAATCTCCATGAGTTTTAATCAAATACACTAGTACCTCTTTGTGTTTTTGAAAAATTATTTATATCTCCTTGTGTTTTGGCATTGTCTTGCTATAAACTCCTTTTATTTTTATTATGTGTTTTTATATCGAAGTTATCAACACAACAAGTATTTGTTGATATATTTACTTTTATTTTGTTAGTATTACAAGATCTATAATCATAGAAAGTACTTTTTTTTTAATTTATAAGACATTTCTGTAACTTTAAATGTACGATCACATGAGATAATATAACAATAACAAATCTTTTAGAGTCATTTTAATCCCTAGCATTCCAAGATATGATACATATAAGAATGTTTTTGTTCATAAACATATATTATGTTAAGAAATTCAATACAAAAGGGGTTAATATAAAATACAAGAAGGTTAAAGTATGACAAAACACATTGAGGTATAAATAATTTTTTAAAGCAAATGTAGTTACAAGTGTATTTGGTAAAAACACAAAAGTAAAAACACAAAAGAGATTATATTTATTTACCCAAAATACTACGTATGCTGTGACTTGAATTTTGTTAGAATTTTTAATTCTTTAGAAAAAAGATTTCATTGTTTCCGTTTGACCAATATGTCACATGTTTGAGCTGTAAAATCAACCATATTCGTTGGAATAAACTCCATGCAATTAACCTTGGATGGGCTTCTCGTTTTTTACAATGTTTACAACTTGCACAACTTCTGTCCGGGAACATGGGAAAAAACGAAACCTTTTGTGGTTTATTTGTCATATGAAAAGAAATATAACCAGATCAATGAAACTCTAATTCCTCAATAGGTGGCTAACTACTGCAAGGGGAGAATGCATGAAGTAATAGTAGAAGCATTGAATCAAGAAACAGCTGTTAGCTATGAATGGCAAACAAAGTGGAGAAGTGTTTTATCGAATGGATTCGACCAGGCTGACAACGAGGTATTCACAGAGGCGCCTGAAATGGTTGGATCAACAGCAGTAGTTGCAGTTTTATCTGGTTGCCAGATCATCACATCAAACTGTGGTGACTCAAGAGCAATTCTCTGCCGTGGGAATACAACTATTCCCTTAACTATAGACCAGAAGGTCATGTTTCCCATTTATTTGTTAGTTTTTTGTTTGCACTCTATTGCTTGGATTAGTAATATTGGTTTTGTTGTTTTGAATAACAGCCGGATAGAGAAGATGAACTCTTGAGAATTGAAGGAGGGGGAGGGAGAGTCATTAACTGGAACGGTGCTCGGGTTTTCGGAGTCCTCGCTATGTCCCGAGCTATAGGTTTTCGTCATTACTTCATCTTTTTTTGCTTATGCTATAACCTTGCAATTGTATGTTATTGATACTAAAGGATGAAGATAAACAAAAGGTGAAATAAATCAAGACCCCTTTTAAGTTTGGCAACTTTTTCCGGATACCGTCCTAAACTTTCAAAAGTTCTAGTTTGGTCCTTGAACTTTGCAAAATTGCATCAGTTTGCTCCTGAAGGTCACGTGTCAGATTTTGGTTGATTCAACTTTTCAAAGATGCCATTTTTTCTTATTTTCTTCTCTCCAGACATGAGTCGTTGAGGAACAAAAATTCCACTTAGGCCCTTGAACTTTGCAAAAGTGCATCAATTTGCCCCCTGAACGTCACGTGTCAGATTCTGGTTGGTTCGACTTTTCAAAGATGTCATTTTTCTTACTCTCTCTCTAGACATGACGCGTCGAGGAACAAAATGCACTTTCACCAAGTTCAAGGGTCTAATTGAAAATTTTGAAAATTAAGGGTGGCATCCGGAAAAAGTTACCAAATTCAATGCATTTTAAAAGAAGGGGGTCATAACATAACTCCATGTTTGGCAACACTTATTACTTATTTAAGTAGTAAATACGGTGTCGTATAACTTAGGTGATAGGTTCCTCAGACCATGGATAATAGCAGAGCCAGAGATAACCTTCACGACAAGAAGCGATGAAGACGAGTGCTTGATTCTCGCAAGCGACGGTCTATGGGACGTGATGACAAACGAAGAAGTAGGCGAGGCGGCTCGACGCCTTTTGCGAAGGTGGCGAAGAGCAATGGCGATCGGCGAAGCATCTCCGGCACAAGCCGTAGCCGATCATCTCACCGAACTAGCTTATAGCAGAAACAGTTCGGACAATATCTCCATCATCGTTGTCGACCTCAAACCCAAACCGAATCGAAGACGCCATCACTTGAGGCACTGATATAAACTAACTAAATATAACCAAAGTTATTGCATAATACATGGAAGAAAAAAAACCAATTGGATATAGTCTGAGTCGTACATTCATAAAGTAGGTGGGGTGATCAGGGTTATCCCAATACCTACGGTTGCTCCTAAAAAAATATAATATAAAAGAAAAAAAAAGACGTAAATTAATGTCATGGTTGTTTTGGGTTACATTGGCGGCTTCGGATTAATGCATATAGCTGACTCCACGTAGTGTGTGATTAAGGCTTGATTGTTGTTGATATTGAAGCATAGCATATGTATATGTGTATTTTAGTTTTGTTTTGTTGTTTACGTTTCTTGAGGGTTGAAGATGTTTGATTGTTTTTTTAGTTTGTATTGCATGGGATGATAAAATTATCCCAATGGAAGTACGTACCTACGCTACTTAATTTTGTTTTCTCGGTTCATTAGTTATATATGGAGAGAAACTTTATGAGGGCCAATTATGTTTGCTGTTCTGAATTTTATTGATGGGAAAAACAGAGTGTAAACGAGCCGAGGCAAATTTTAACACTGATTTACGAGCTCGGCTTGGTTCATTTTGATTAAACTCAGTCTTGTACTTAACACACAAGTATTGATATAATGTTTTAGCTCGGGTTGACTAACAAATTTATTGATTGTCGAAAGCTTGAGCTCGGCTCATTTATCAAGCTCGAATTTTGTTTGTGAGCTAGCTTGAGTTTGGCTGATTTACCAAGCATGAACGCATATGGATGTTTATTTTTAGTTTGTAAAGTTTGTTATATCTATCTGATGAATATAAAAAAACCTTGAAAATTGTATAACTATATCATAAATATAATATTCATGTGCACGACCATAAGCTTGTTTGTGATCCTCTTATAGATCTTATTTAGGTTCTAAAAATTGAATATCTCCTTATTTAAGCTTCTTTCTTATGCGAAAACAAACCTAATTTTTAATACAAACAAGATTGTTTAGTGACGAAATGAGCTAGGACTATCATTTTTATGGTAGGTGTTGAAACCCATAAGTAGTTTAATTCATTTACAGTCCTAATTACAAAAACATTTTACGATATGAACTTAGTTGTTCCACCCGAGCCTTGGATTTTTGTCCATGTAGATCGTGAACTCGAGACCATTGTGGCAACGATATTTTGTTCTAAGTTTCATGGTGAAAGTTTTATTACCTCACATTAGTTAAATATTATATAATGCTATGTGTTGGACCCAGTAAGGATGTAAAATAGGTCAGAGGGGGGTGAATGACTCTTTTTCGAGTTCACGCTTAACTTCAGAAAGTTATTTCTGAAGTTGCTACTGAGTAAGCGTATGTTACTCAGAATCCCCTTTTATGTTTTATGTATTTCTGATGCGGAATAAAATAATACAAAAATAAATGAGCTGAGTAAGGAAATGCAAATAGCGATTTTTATCCTGGTTCAGCATCTGCTTAATCCAGTCCTTGGAAACTCCAATCCAAGATTTAATCCACTATTAACTCTTCTTCTGGTGAAGAGTAAACCTTTTACAATGCCTTGACTGAAGTACCCTTCAACAGTCTTTGTTGAGCTATACCAATACAGAAGTTTCGTTCTTCTATATCTGAGAATCTGAGCTTCGTTTCTATTAAGTACCTTCCTTACTAGAACTTGGCTCCCTTACACTATCTTACCCTCAGCTTAGTGTAAGCTACAACAGTTTAACAAAGATTAATTTTTGTGAACTTCTGAACTTTGTTCCAGGCAGTTCAATTACAAACAGATGAGATTTGAATGTTTGTTATGAGAAGGTTGTAAGCAGATTGAGATTTTGTTTTCGCTTCAGTACTTGTGTTAATATTCGACAACCTTCTCAAATGCTGGAAATCTTCTTGTTATAAAGGGAGAGAATTTTTCAGTTGAAATTAGGACCGTTGCTAGAAATACTACCGTTGTCTCTCAGTCTTGTTTCCGTTAACAATCCGTTAGAGAGCTCGTCCAAGTCTGATTTGCACCATGCTGTATTAGGTTGATTTTGCGAGTCCACTTTGTACTTGCAGATATGTTTCAGACTAGCAGGTGAGATTTGTTCTTGAATTTGCAGCAATTTTTGTTTTGTAGCGGACGTAAGATCAGAGTACGCGATGACATTAAATGCTAAGTCAGCTTTCTTGACTTTTTGGCGCCGAAGAATTGAGTTGATCTTTTGCAATCCTCAAATGGGATTTTTAACGATTTGAGTATTGAGTGATCTTCCGAGACATTTAACCCCTCATCTGACTTTGACAGC